>VZTU01014077.1:0-11612 GCA_013400835.1 Zapornia atra
CCCCTCCCTGTCCCTAACCCTGGCAGCTCCCCACACAGCCCAGGGTGAAGCCACCAGCCCGGGGATGAGTGGTGGCAGCAGCTCCTCATCCCAGCACAGCCCATCACCCAGGGCAGGGCGACATCCATCGAGGCAACAAAAAAATCTCCTGGCAGCTCCATCTCTTTTTTCCCCCCTTAAAGCAAACATCTTCATTACAGCTCGGAGTTGTTTAAATAAATGAATTAATATTGACAAACCATCAACGAGGCTAATAAATGATTAGTTAAAGGCATACATACATCACATTACGGTTAGCATTAGCCGAGGCTTAATTACTTGTGGAGAGGATCCCATTAGAGTAGGTGCTACGTCGCCATCACCCTCCGCAGCCCTCCACCCCCCCAGGGCTCCGGTGGTGCCCTGGGGACCACAGGGACCTCCCAGTGCTGCCACATCCTGCTGCTGTGGGGCTGTGCGGGCACAACCTGCCAGAGGAAACCTTGTCCCCATGCGGGTGATGCCGAGCGCAGCCCACCAGTGTGGTGAGCAGGTCAGGTCTCAGCGGGCAGCATCACTGAGCTGAGGGGTTGTAAGCAGAGAAAGTTGGGATGCTTGGTTGGCACGGGGGTGATCAGACACCCAGATCCATGCAGCCTGTGAGAAGAGACACCGACAAATAAAATAGGCAATAAATAATAATAACAATATCATAAAATTTTCAAATTTATTGAAAACCAGTCCCCTCTCAGAATATTGGATTTTTCTATTATTTACACAGCTGCTGATTTTCTGTAAATATTTAATGCCCCATGGATTTTTTTTTTTTTCAAAGTACAAATCTGAACAATTTCTAAATTTAAAATCCATTGCATAGCACAACACAGCGAGGGCCTGATCCTGCCCCCCCTCCCCTCTCTTACACCCCCCACAGTGGGACCCATCCATGGAGCTGGCACAGGACTGATGTTGCACCCAGAGGTGTCCCTGGAGGCTCCCTCTGGCCAGTGGGTGGTATTATGGGTCATCCTCTAGGTCCTCAGGTATCAGAGGGGACAGATGCACAAGGTAAACCCCATAAACCCCCCTCATGCCTTCCCAGCACCCTGTGCCACCCATCCCTGCAGCCCTGAGGCCACCGTGCCAGGCACACAGGTGGTGTCACCAGGATGGTCATGCCCTGATGGGGGGGGAGGGGGTGGAGCAAAGAGCCAAACAGCCCAAAAGGCGAAAATTGAGATGAAAGGCAGCGTGTGCTGAGGCTGTGTCCATATGCATCTCGGCTTGGAGAGGTTTGTTAGGACTAAAGAGGCTCTTTCATCCCTTTCCAAGGTGTTGTAATGTATCCCCAACTGGCTTTCATCTCCTCCTGATTGATACTCAGGGCTCTAATGAGCGTGACGGGAAAAGTGNACCCCTCAGCAAAGGTTTCAAAACACTTTCCATGTTGCAGCTAATGAGGGGATCAGGAGAGGAGAGCTGGAGCGGGGTGCCGAGGAGCGCGGCAGGAGGCTGAGGGGTGCAGGTCTCTGTGTGTCCCCTGGGACACTGAACACAGGGGGCCATAGGTGACCCTTGAGGACCCCTCCATCCCACAGCCAAAATGGAACATGTGAAGCCAAAGAAGGATTTAACCCCCCTTTGCTCTTGTTCCCCCCCAGATGCTTTTGCACCCAAACCATTGAGCAGCAGCAGAATGGCCCCACCGGCCCTTCCCCCCAGGAGATGAAGGTTTGTACCCCTCACCCAGGGTGGGCACGTGAGAAAGAAGCCCCCAGGACAGAGCACCTTGCTTGCTGGGAAGGCTGGATGCTCTGCACAGTCCCCCAGCCTCCTCCTTGCCAACTGAACACTAACGGGGTAACCCTGCACCCCCCTTCACCTCCCTGTGGTCCTGGCACCTGGGGTACAGCCCAGCTGGCCCCTGCGGTGGGTTCCCAGATGCTGCCTGGTGTTGGCATCCCCAGTGCCACCAGCCCTGGGTGCTGGGACAGAGGGGCAGGGGCCACTTCCCCAGCTGGGGACGTTTCCTGTGTGCCATTGCTGCAGAAACACTTGAACCTGGGATCTGCCTGGCCCAGGAGGCCCCTGGCCAGCACCCACCTCTGACCTGTGTCTCAGCAGCCCTTTGAGATGTGGTATGGACAGAAGCTGCTCCAGCTTGTTTGGTGAGGAAAGGGGTGTCCTTCCACCCCCCAGCACATGCCTCTACCTGCACAGGGGACAGATCCTACCCTCCCAGAGGGCAGCTCAGGCTCACACCGATACCCCATGGGATGCCCCAAGCGCCCCTTACCTCTCCTTCCCCCTCCTCTTCCTCACACCCCCTCTCCCCACCAGTGTTCACCTCTTTCTGTTCCCAGGACTAATGGGCTGCTGAGGGATGGGCCACCTGCCAATATGGATCTGGACAAACGCAGCCTGAGCAGGGCTTCTCCCTCTTCAGTCTGGGCCATTTGTTTTCCCTAATGCCCCCCTGGATCTGGAGCTGCCAGCTCCTCTCCACTGGAGGGTGGGGGGAGGAAGAAACCAGGTACTTTCTCCAGAACTCCCTGATTCAAAGCTTCCCCTTCTGCCTGCACCCACTGCCCACCCAGAGCTGCCCCGCACCACTGACATCGCTGAGACTGCCACATTCATTGCACTGATGGTTAGCTGGTGCTGGGTCTCCAGAGCTTGCTGCCCCCAGGCTCCTCTCCCTTCCAGAAGACCCTCAGGCAGGATTAACCCCAGCAGGTCTCAGGTCTTGGCCATGGAGAGGGTCACTAGAAGGACCCCTCCTGTCCCTGCCGGAGGGTCCCATCAGCCAGAGCGGGTTGTTCCCTACTTCCAGAGCTCCAACCACAGCAGTCGTGTGGTACTCGGGCTGGGCAGACCCTCAGCAGCTCCTCCACATCCACAGGGCAGGGACATCTCCCCGTCCCAGTTCAGGGACTGGTGCTGAAGTACCAGCCCAGGGCTGCACCCCTGGGGACATCAGGGAAAGCCTGGCACATCCCCATGGCAGAGGGAAGGGAACTGACCCTGGCGGGATCCATGCCTGGCTGGTACCTCCCGGGAGAGATGGGGGCAGGGGAGGGGGTACCAGCAGCTTCTCTCTATCAGGGCCAGGCAGCCAGACTCTTTAAATAGATCTGGAGAAGTCCAGGCTCGTTGGCTTAATTGATTGGCAAGTGCTCCAAGCTGTGTATTGGAGATGTGCTGGGGAGCCAAACGCTGTCGCCTTCCTCCATCCATCACCCTGGCACAGCCCTCTCCTCTCCCTCAACCTAAGCAAGGCCCACGGAGGCCACCCAACATTGACAGGACTCTTGCCCCTGGCACTGGGCACCCTTCCTGCCCTGCAGCAGCTGGGGGGAAAAAGAAGGGAACAACAAACCCAAAAAAAACCCCAACCCTCACAGCATTTCCCAGGACCCATGAAGGTTTGGGGCAGGCCACCTGTGTGCACCCACAGGTGTTTGCATATGTTTATCCCAGGGGAAGAGGGATGGAGTTTTCTCACTGTGTTTCACTTTCTATTTTACTTTAATTCTCCTTCAGCCCTTGGAGCAGGCCAGGATGCAGGAAAAAAGAAAAGAGGAAAAAAAGATGAGATGGGAAAGAACCCAGAGAGAAAAGGAAGGGGGACAAGCAGGGGTCACCACATTACAGAAGCTTTTGGAGCTCTGAAACCCACCCAGAGCCTGTGGAGCCACCAGCGCAGTGAGGAGCAGGAGGCAGGAACTGGGGGTTTCACCCCCCCCCGACACGCTGCTGTGGTTGTGGTACCCATGACCCATTCCAGCTCTCTGAGCTCACAAAACCTGTGGTGGGCCTTGTCCGGGGTTTCCAGCCCTTCAGGCAACTACCTGGGCAATTCCCTGAGAGCCAGAAACACACTTCAAACCATCCTGAAATTCAGGCCCTGAGGATTTAAAAGCCAAGCCCCATCCAGGCCAGAGACAATCCCTTCCCAAGCACCTTCAGCTCCCAGAGCAGCCCAGGACACCCAACCTCAGCACCAGCTGGGACCCCAAAGACAAGCAGCTCCCTGTGGCTCTAGGACCAACACTCTGGTCTGACTCTAGCCCAAGGTAGCAATCGCATCCCTGCCCATCCCACAGAGAGCTGGGAGATGTGTTGGGCACCTGGGATAGAGGTGGTGCAGTTCAGCCACTGGCATTTCAGGCAGCCCCATAGCTGGATCCATCCCCCTCCCATTGCCCACATGCCTGGAGCACCTGGCTGAGCGATCAATAGGTTTTTATGTTACACTGGGAGGAAGAAGGGAAGAAAAAAAAAGGCAGGCAAGGGAGGAGAAGAGGGTGTATTTAGCACTGGAGCAGTTGCTGGTAATTACCTGGAGTGAAACGTCTCAATACCTGGACCCAGAGATGGCCGTCACGCTGCCGAATCACCCGCTCTGAGCACCGGTGCCAGATACAAGCAGCAGCCCTGCAAGACATAGAACAGCCTGGGCTCCCTCCTGAGACTTGCTTGTCCCACGTGCAGCAATGTCCCACAGTCCCAGCACCGCGCATGGCCATCACCTGCTGCCCCAAGGGTCCTGTCCCCTCCCTCTGCTCACCGTCCCCAGGCAGGGTTTGCTGCCCTGGCCGGCAGCCATGCAACCGCTGTGGGGATGGCCGGGGCCCCCCATGCTGGCAGAGCCCCTCATGGGGTGGCTGCTAACCTGAATCTGGCAGCAGCAGGAGCTGGGGAGGCTCCAGGGCCAAGGGGTCTCTGGAGCAGTGGAAAAGAGGAGCAAAACACAGTTCCCAAACAGGCTTCAAAGTTCCCAAACAGGCCCAGACTTACTGGGAGGGTCTGGAAGGAGCCACCCCCCCTGCAAGCCAAGAGCCGCTGGGCTCGTACTGGCCGAGTAACCAGGGTGGCACGCAGCAGTTGCGTGGCAAAGGAGGGGGTTTTGGTAAACCTGCCGTCCTCTGAGCCTGCCTGCACCTTCTGTGCCATAGAAATGGGCGGGGGGGGAAATGTCTTTTGCCAGTTCATGCAAACACAGCAAAGCAGGGGGACCCTGACATACATCCCACCCCCTGGCAGCTCTCTGACCCTCTCCTGGGCTGCTCCCTCCTTCCCTTGGCTCCTCCAGCAGCTGCCTCTCCCCATTGCCTTCCCCTCCCTCCTGGCTTTTAAACGATTGCAAAGCCTCTCATTTTCTAAGCCCAATTACTCTGGCACAATACCCCCAGCCGTGCTCTGAGCACGGCCGCACGGTCCGTTGCCTCCCCAAGCTGCCCCGCGGCTGGCCTCGGCCCGCGCCGAACGGCGATGGAGAGAGCCTGGGATCAATACGGCGCCTTCGTCTCTCAGCTCTGCTGTGTATGGTGGTCTGCACATCTCCGGGGTCTCCTTCTGGGGAGGGCCAACCAGGATGAGCAACGTCCCAGAACAAGGGAACCGGGCACGGAGGGTGTTTGCTGGGATTTGGGGAGCTTCATCTGGGAGCTGGGCCCTGCCAGCGCGGGGGGGCAATGGGCTGAACCTCAGCTCCTCAGCCTGTTCCCATGGATCGGCCCAAACTCACTGGGAGGGTCTGGAAGGAGCCACCCCCCCTGCAAGCCAAGAGCCGCTGGGCTCGTACTGGCCGAGTAACCAGGGTGGCACGCAGCAGTTGCGTGGCAAAGGAGGGGGTTTTGGTAAACCTGCCGTCCTCTGAGCCTGCCTGCACCTTCTGTGCCATAGAAATGGGCGGGGGGGGAAATGTCTTTTGCCAGTTCATGCAAACNCCGGGGTCTCCTTCTGGGGAGGGCCAACCAGGATGAGCAACGTCCCAGAACAAGGGAACCGGGCACGGAGGGTGTTTGCTGGGATTTGGGGAGCTTCATCTGGGAGCTGGGCCCTGCCAGCGCGGGGGGGCAATGGGCTGAACCTCAGCTCCTCAGCCTGTTCCCATGGATCGGCCCAAACTCACTGGGAGGGTCTGGAAGGAGCCACCCCCCCTGCAAGCCAAGAGCCGCTGGGCTCGTACTGGCCGAGTAACCAGGGTGGCACGCAGCAGTTGCGTGGCAAAGGAGGGGGTTTTGGTAAACCTGCCGTCCTCTGAGCCTGCCTGCACCTTCTGTGCCATAGAAATGGGGGGGGGGGAATGTCTTTTGCCAGTTCATGCAAATAAAGCAAAGCCCAAGCCCTGTAGGCAGGCTGGAGAACCTGGGGTGAAGCCCTGTGTTTCACCTGGACTGTTTCAACAGGGCTCAGTCCTTCCTTGAGTGTTTCCTCTTTTCCAAGGAAGATGGAAGGTGGAAGTCATCCATGGCTGGTTTGGAAGGGAAAAGGCTGGCTGTGGGGTTTTTCTACTTTGGACCAGTTCCTCGGGTGTTCCCATCCACCTGCCAGTGCCTTTCTGAACACCAACCCTTCAGCCTCCATCCCTTTGACCTAAAGATGCACCGTGGCACCGGATCCCACAGTCTCACACGTGCATTGAGCACTGCCCATCCTCAGCTCCATTGAGCTGACACGCTGCAGACCCTTCACAACCCAAACCCTCTGCGGGAAGCTGGTTTACAAGAAGAAGAGTGCTGGCTTCCCAAACAAGCCTCCCAGTCCACAACACATTTCCAGCCATACATAATCTAATATACGTTACCATAGCGCCAATCAATAACTCAGTAGGCCAGCTCCGAAATTATTCTCTTAAAGGGCCAGCATACCTCTTCCTCCCCCTCCCCAGGTCCATCTGCCTCGCGGTGGCCAGTGCTGGGCCCAGAGTAGCCCTCAGGTGTCATATGCCAGCCACTGCCGGGCAGGGCACGACACCAGGCTGGTAGCAACACCCTCCTTCAGCCGTCGCATCCCCTTCATGCCACATGCCCACAGCATCGGCTGTGAGGGCTGCATGGGCAGCCATCTCCAGGACACAGCTCTGTCCCTGCTGCTCAGCAGCGTGGCCCCTGCTCTGCAGCTCCATCAGCCACACAGCTTGTCCCTCCTTGACACGACCGCAGCACCCCGTGGGCAGCAGCCCCACATGCACAGCAGCAGCGGGCAGAGGATGTGAGAAGTGGGTCGTGCTCCATCAACCCACCCACTCAACGGGATTTTCCATCCCTCCAGTGCCTGGAAGCTGATGGTGTCCAGGCTGCAGCTGGAGCACAGCACCCGTGGCTCCCTGTACCCATCACCGTGGGCTTGGGGACAGGCATGAGTGACCTCAGCACCCTGCAACCTCAGCACCTCACACCCTCCCGCACCCCCAGGTGCCACAGAAAGCCCCAGGACACGCTGCCAGTCCAGCTCCCAAAGCATCACCTCCAACAGACCTGCAGCTTCTCCTCCTGCTTCAACACCACAGGGAAAAAAAGCTCCAAAAGCCCCAGAAATGGCAACCTGTCCCCAGCTTTAACCTTCCCTCACCCCCCTGGGCAAACCTCCTGAGAGCACCCTGGCACAGGGTGGCACATACCAGCTCGACACAACGAGTGCTACCTAAATCCCTAATTACCTGGCCCAGCACTGTGCCCTCGGGACACCATCCCCTTGGTCCCAGCTGGAGCAGGTTTACAAACAGCCGCTGGTGCTGCTCCCCTGAGCCCCACTCACTCGCTCTGCTCCATGATAAAAGGGGAAAAAGAAGCAGCAGGACCCAGAGATACTTTCTCAGGTAGCTGTGGTGCCGCCCCAGGGCCCCCCACAGAACCTGAGCTAAATTAGCCAGGTAACTTCATCAGTGTTGATGGGAGCTCTGCCATTCCCTAAGTGTGTTAACTCTGAAACCTAACGATGCCAGCTAAGGTTACCTCCTCAGCATCCCAATCCTATGCCAGAAAGAGGACAGATAATTACTCTCTAAGACCCTAACGAGCCTCAGCAAGTGGCAAGAACTGCAAATTGTCTCATCTTGGGTGGAGCTTGGGAGGTTTCTGCACTCACCATGTGCCTGGCAGGTGACTGTTTAACTTCCCTTACCAGCACCAGGAATCACCCACCCGCATCCAAGCTCTGTGAAGGCGAAATGCCAGCGGTAGTGGTGGCTCCTGGTCCCTCAGTGCCAAAGGAAGGGCTTGGGGGGAAGGGAGGGGGTTTGGGTGGGGTTTTTTTTTGGGAAGGGGGAGGCTTGTCTGTTTTTTGGTCTCACCACCAAAAGAAACACCAGAAACCTTTGTGCTTGCTCCAAGCTGGTTGTAGGCAGGGTCCTGGTTATGTCTGGCTCTACAGGGAGCCCTCTAGAAGGAAAAGAGAACAGATTTTAATCAGAAGCTGGGGAGTTTTCTCTCCTCCTTTTATTTTTCAACACACCCCACCAAATGTTTTCCTGAAAATCCTGCCCAAGCAGCCTCCCAGAGAGCTTTTTGTTTGCTTCAAGAAAACACCATTTCATAAACCTGAGATGCCTGGCTGTGGGGAGGGTGGCTTAGAGATGCTCTCCCAGAACCGGGCACCCTTCAGTGCCCCGGGCACGGTGCAGCCCTGGCAGCCTCCTGCAGAGCCTGGACTCGGGCACACGGGGCTGCCTGAGGAGCCAGAGGATCCCAAAGCTCTCGAGGAGAAGCTCTGAAGCAACAAGGTCCCCTCGACCGTCCCCAGCCCCTCTGGCGTCCCCTGGGCAGGCTCGCAGCCAGCATCCCTGAGGATGCCTTGCGGCATCGCCAGCTGCCTTCAAGCAGCCCCCGAAGGGCAGCCCGGCCTCGGCAGCGCTGTCAGCCAGCCTCTACGTCTTCCATTAATTCACTTCACACTGTCCATATTGATCGCTGTGCTCTCTCCCGGCTCCCCCTCCCTCGCACGCCCTCCCCCCCGCCGGCTGCTGCACCGCTGGGCAGCCCGGGCTGCATGCTGCATGATCCATACAAACTCACTTACTCAGGGAAATCAATGGGCTCGAAAGAGCACACGCAGCAAGGCGAGGAGTCTGTCTGGGGATCGACCGCGCAACAAGGAGACACAGAGAGCAGCAGCCCGCACCCCGCCTGCGCCCGGCGCCCCGTGGGGCGACCGAGGGACCCGGCAACCCCCGCTGCCACCCCGCTGTAACCCCCCCCTCCTCCCTCTGCAGCACCGTTCCCCGCAGGATGGGGTAGTGTTGGCTGGGCGCTGGGTGGTGATGGGCTGTGGATGTCCTGGGAGGGGGGTTGCCCCCTTTGCTGGGGGACTGGGAGGCAGCATGTGTCCTTGGGTCTGGCATGGGAGGGTCCCCACCAAGACACCTCCTCGTCCTAAATCCAAGTGAAAGCACACACACCCCCCTCCACCAGCCAGCTCAGGCTCCCATACCCACCCTTTGATTCTCTTCAGCTTCAGAGAAGTCATGCTGCACCCGTGCCTCAGTTTCTCCATGTTTAACAAGAAGGCTGCCTCCCTTCTAGACGGTTTTGGGGAGGGTGCCCCAGTTTGGGGCCAGACCCCGGTCTGTTCACAGCACCAAGAAGCGGTGCTGGGCTGAGAGCTAAACCTGAGGATGTTTTTGCCCTTTCCCAGGGTGCCGCCAGCCCTATTCACCAGGGGAAACCGTTGCCACTGCACAAACAGCATGCTGGGGTGATTAATAAATCCTGCCAGAAGAGCTGCTGCTGTGCTGAGTTCGCCCATCAAGGAAGGAAATCTTTATTTATATATATTCTATAAACTAATTTTTGCATCATTGCAATAAATCCATCTTCCAGCTGTCAGCTACAATCTGCCTTCACTGCCATTCATGAGAGGCTCTGGGAGGGATGCTGGGCCCAGGGGGGAGCAGGCGCAGGAGCATCCCATCACTTTTGGTCCCAAAGGGGGATCCCCAAGGTCCCTGTTGGGGTTGGAGACAAAATGGGAACTTGAGGTGATGTTTGGGGGGGGAAGTAACCGCTGGCACAGAGCTCCCAGGCGGCTGGTCCAGCGTGCCTTGGCGGGTGGATGGAGGGGTCCCTGGGAGCATCCCGTGACTGGGATGTCACCCTGTGGAGGACACAGGAGCCCTGACAGGCTCGGACCCGCTGGCTCCTGGGGGATGCTCCAGAGGAGCCAGGAGACGGTGCTGTGAACCAGTACCGGTAAATCCTGGCAGTGCCCCTGCCCGCGGGTGACCCGGCAGAGGTGGGGGGAGCCTCTTCCCAGCAGCCCCCCCTCTCCGAAGTGAGTGTGGTTGTGCGATGGAGACGCTGTGTCTGTCCTCCACAGGCTCCAGCCCCAGCCCGGAGCAGCAGGGAGGCAGGTGGGGGTATGGTGGGCAGCGGCAGAGCTCTGATACAGCTGCTGCCCCTTCCCCAAAGCCACCCCCCAGCCCATGGGGGTGTCCCATGGGGATTCAGTTTTGGGGTCAGGAGGTGGCAATGAAGGTCCTGGCCACCCTGAGCAGCCTCTGCTGGGACCTGGTGGCTTTTTCAGCTCAGATCTCGTCCTGGAGGTGGCTGCACCCTGGGACAGCTGCACCCCTGTGCAGCATCTCGAGATGGAGCTCGCACAAGAGGTCAGACCCTATTTGGGGGAAGATTTTGGTGGCCTATCCCCCTGCCCAGAGCGGGCTCTGCTGCCCAGACTCATCCCAGCACAGCCTGGAGCTGGGACCAGCAGGCAGCAGCCGATCAAACCCGGCTGAGTGCCCAGGCAGGGCAGGCAGGAGGTGCAGGCAGGGATCCCACCGGGGAGATGAGTCTGCTGGGTCTCAGCCAAGCCAGGAGACCCAGCAGCCGTGGCTCCCTGCCCAGGGCTGGATGGGGATGGCAGGAGGGTGAGGAAGGTGCAGAGCAGCAGGGGTGGAGAAAGGCTGCCATCAGTTTCCCTCTTTGGCAAGCAGGGACCCCTGGGCCCTCCCCAGGGTGGTTTCCCCATTGCTGGGGGGCACAGACCTCCCTGCCCCCTTCCACTCCGGGACGGAGCAGGAGGAGGCTGGCGGGGTGCTGCAAAGCGCCCCCCTCCCATGTCCCTTCCACAGCTGCCTGCTGACGCTCTCTGGCAGGATGCGGTAACGCCGGTGGGAGTGGGCTCACCCCCATGGGCAGGGGGTTTCAAGAACTGGTAGATCCCAGGCGCCAGTGTAGCAGACAGCATGGCCTCCCTGCCAGCCCGGCCCAACCCTGGGCACCCAGACCTGCACCCAGCCCAGGGACACCCACCAGGCACATCCCTGCTGCCTGCCTGGCCCCAAGACCCCCACAGCCCCTCTGTCCCAGGGTCCCATCTCAGGGGGCCCCTAATGGGACAGCAGCCAGGGGGGCATGGGGGGGGGGGACCAGGGCAGGCTTTTGCAACAAAATCCTCTGAGTTGCTTTTATATAACCCCCCCAGCCCTGTTTTGACCCGTTTTCTCTCCCCTCCCTGTGCTGCTGGCCCTGGCACTCGTTACCCCCACCGGCGGTAATGAAGGGCTCTGTGCATAGCAATGAGATTGATTGACCCCAGTGACCCCGGCCAGGGCCAGGGCTCCCTCCAGGGCACCCAGGTCACCGGCTGCTGACCATCACTGGTTGCCACGGCGACACCGGCAGTCCCTAGGGATGGATGGGGGGCTCTGGGATGCAGGGGGGGTGCTGGCGCAGGTCAGCGTGTCAAGGCTGGTGTGTTTGTGGGATGCTGCTGGTTTGGGGAGGGTGAGAGTTAAATTCCCTGCCCCCTGCAAGGGGTAGGTCCCTTCCAAGGGGAGCAGGGTGGGTGCCAGAAGTCACCTGTGAGGGATGGTGTCTGTTTTCCCTGGGGAAACTGAGGCACGGAGA
>VZTU01014080.1:0-27725 GCA_013400835.1 Zapornia atra
GGCTCCTTGGGATAAAAAAGACACAATCTTCTGGAAAGAGTCCAGAGAANTGGTTATAAATATCTCAAGTGTGGGACTCAAAGGGAAATAGCCAGCCTCTTCTCAGTGGTCTGTGGGGACAGGACAAGGGGCAATGGCCTCAAGTTGGAGCACAGGAAGTTCCGCACCAACATGGGGAAGAACTTCTTCCCAGTGAGGGAGCCCTGGGACAGGCTGCCCAGGGGGTGTGGAGTCTCCTTCTCTGGAGATATTCAAGACCTGACTGGACGCCGGCCTGTGTGACCTGTCCTAGGGAACCTGCTTTGGCAGGGGGGTTGGGCTCTGTGATCTCTGGAGGCCCCTTCCAACCCCTATGGTTCTGTGATTCTGTCTTTGCTTGGTTATTTTTTCCTGTGTGTGCGTCTTGGACTTCCAAACGGGGTTGTTCTAAAGAGAAAAATTCAAACAGACACTTCCACCTTGCTCACAAAATACTTGCATTTATCACTGCTTTATTACATGACAGTTTGGGGGCAGGAAAGGTTTATAATATCTCTCCTATCTTTTCCACATATATTTAAATTGCTGAAGTTAGAGCCTTAGTCCTAGACCAGGTTCCAGACAGCCTTTCAGAAAACTCTGGGTCACTTCTTCAAAACTGGAAAGATTGGATTTTTGTGGGAACCAGTTACGGCTGCACCTACTACAGTTGTCAGTAAAACTAATCTAGACAGAGAAACTTTGTGTGCTAAAAATACTATAATACCTAACAGACTATATCTCACTGTAATATATTTACGTATTTCAGACACTGCCAAGCAGACAAGATAGTCCAAGGCAGTTTTATGGAAGATATTAATACAAATTCAGCTTCTTTTTATCTAGAAATGATTGGATGGGTATTGTTTGCCTATCAAGAGGAAAAAATGCCAAGCGATGAGAGGATAAGGCAGGGAGCTGAAACTTTGAGTTCTGTCCCTTTCTGCTGCCAGCATTATGGTATTGTCCTCTGGAGGCTGCTGAGTTTTTATTTTTTTGATATTTTTATTCAGTAATTATACCCTCTTTTACCTTTACCTGGGCAGTAGCTGTAAAATGTTCTCAGATGCTTCATGTTTGCTTCAAACATACATAGCATGGATATTGCAAACAGTCCATTTAAGAAAGCCAGTGCAAAATTCATACTTTAATGTGCAGTTAAATGTACTTGCAGTGCTTGCTACCTTTTTCTTATTTGTATCCTAGTTAAACTTCTCTGTTTATTTCTGCCATGGCTTATGGGGGTTTCTCAGCGAAAAGCCACTTTGTCAGTCAAGTGAAAGATCTCTTTTGAGATATCTGGTGTGTCACCTGTGACCTATAGATACTGTTTTTCTTTTGGTTCGAAATATAAACAAATGTTTCCATTCAAAGGATCTATTCTTTGTTTTGTTTAGATAAAGTTCAATTTAGAAATGCCACTGGTAGGATAAGGGTCCTACTTGGGAATTCAAGGGATTTTTTTGTTGAGTCACGCTAAGCTCAGACACTGGAACTAGAACTAATAGTATTAGAGGTCTGTGATGGAATAGTGAAGCTTCAATTAACCTGTTGTCTTCCTGAAAATTCTCTGTTTATTGAACTACTGAGGCATTAACTTTAGTTTTTGAGGAGGTGGGGAGAGGGTGATTGACAACAGCTTGGGTTGTGGGGTTTTTTTTAAAAGTCTTCTGGAATATACCATCCACACCAGGCTGGAATTAGTCATGTTTCTGTACATTCCTGTTTTCTTCTATGGACGCGGTGCTCAGCTACACTGTGTTTACCAATATGCATCTCGGAAGAGGAAACCCAGCCTGGCTTTCTGGCTTATGGGAGGAGCTTACAAAAACAGGCAACAAGATGATGCCTCGTTGGTTGACCTAGTGATACATTGTAATACACAAAGACCTGTTTGAAATGGTATTTAATATTTAACTTTCTGGCACGTGGATCTTGTTACATCCAGAGCTGAAGGGTGAATCTTACGGGAGTTTGAGATCGTCGCGTCTTTTGAGGCATGCACCACTCATTTTGATTGTCATTTGACATCATGTACTGCAGAGGTCTCCTGATCTTTAATTGTGATGATTTTTTTAAGGCACAAATTCTGTTAACATGCACCCCTGTGGGTAATTTAGAAATAGTAAGGTATGGAGAAAGAAGACTCATCTGATGTTGTGTCAGAAGTTTCAGATTCACTGCTTTTAAGTTACTAATGAGATAGAGCAATCATTCCTCCTTCTTACACTCTATCAACTCCAATAAGACCTGGAGCTTCTGTTGCTAACAGCATTTACTGACTTGTACAGTCCCCTGTGTAGTAGGGGATGGTATGTACACTGTGGGTTCATTCATGGCTCTACCCTTAATGGTGCAAAGTGTATGGGCGTGTAGGTTAGTGAAACCACTTAAAATGGCCCAACAAATACAGTCTGCTGACTACTAATGAGCAAAAATGCCCTAGTTCATTCTACCAGCTATTTAGGTAGGTAGAAAGCAGGTAGTCTGGCAAAAGTATCAAGGTTGCACTGCTTTTGTTTAAATTGCAAAACAAAACTAAACAGGAGGTATGAATGCTTTAAAATCAGATGTGACCAATGTTACTTCTTACTCAGAAACCTAGGCACTACTGCCTTTTCCCTTCATATCTAAAGAATTTCTCTGTGAATCACCGACCACCTGCCCTCCCCTCTGGTGGTATAAGGGGTGATAAATATCCAGCGATAGAGAATAAATTCAAAGAATACCCTGAGGCTCTGGAAGTCCAGCTCTGGCCTTCTTGCAAAATACAGTCCCATGCAAAAGGATAGGGTGTTGGATAAAACATCCCCTGAAACTAGAGCGTAGAGGTGGGTGCATATTTCATGACACTGTTTAAACTTTCCAAACAGTCGCCTTTTTTATGGCCAGCAGCTACTATTAATTATTTATCAGAACACTTATTTATACACTAAAAGCTAAATGCAATCCTTTCAATGGAAGCCTGGCAGAGTGTGGGTTGAAATAAGTAGCTGTGGATAGTCCTTCAGGAGGATACATTTCGTGCACAGTTCTGCTCAGGGAAGAGCCTGTTCACATTATTCTGTCTGCTGAGTGTCTGGTAATGATATATACGTATGGGAGATTAAAACCCAGCCGTTAGTAAAACTCTATAGCTGTAGATTCATCAGCCCTGAGCATAGGCTGTGCAAGCATTTGTCGTAGATCTCGCAGGCTGTAACAGGATGGCAGATGCTCCTCTCATCCAGCAGCTGCGTAAGGACTAACTTGGAAGTTGCAAAATTGTCCTGGCAGAAATTCTGCAATAGAAGCCTTGGGTGCAACAGTTTAGCTATATCCTGGTCTGGGACAAATGCATGAGCACCCGTATGTGTACAGGTTTTTAACTGCTGTCTGCGTTGTACTGTTAGTTTTGGGGCTGTGCTATGAAATGCTATATCTTAGTGTATTTTGGGGGAGGAAAGAAACTTGTGTGGTAGCCTCTGTGTGACATGAAGAAGCAGGGAAAACAGTGACTTTCCTAAGTCATGAGAAGCAAAGCAGTGATTCATCGTGTTTTCATAGAGTAGAATCACGGAATCAGAGACTGGGTTAGGTTAGAGGGGACTTTTAAAAGCTGTCTAGTCCAACCCCCCTGCAGTAAGCAGGGACATCTTCACTAGATCAGGTTGCTCAGAGCCCCATCAACCCCCCCTCCCCAGGGATGGGGCCTCCACTACCTCTCTGGGCAACCTGTTCCAGTGATCTACCACCCTCATATGGAAGAACCTTTTCCTAATATCCAACCTAAATCTCCCCTTTTTGAGTTTAAAACCATCACCCCTTGACTTATCGCTACATGCCCTCAGGAACAGTTCTTCCCCAGATTTCTTATAGGCACCTTTCAGGTACTGGAAGACTGTTATCCCCCTGGATCCCATTGGAGCCTTCTCTTCTCCGAGCTGAACAAACCCAACTCTCTCAGCCTGGCTTCATAGGAAGGGTGATCCATCCCATTGATCATTTTTGTGGCCCTCCTCTGGATGTGCTCCAACAGGTCCACATCCTTCTTGTGCTGAGGGCTCCAGAGCTGGATGCAGCACTCTGGGTGAGGCGTCAGCAGAGCATACGGGCAGAATCACCCCTGTCTGTCTACTGGCCACACTTCTTTTGATGCAGCCCAGGATGCAGTTGGCCTTCTGGGCTGCAGATGCCCATTGGTGGCCCATGTCCAGCTACTCATCCACAAGTACACCCAAGTCCTGAGGAAAAGGACTTGGGGGTACTGCCTTGGCTAAGCTATGTAACCCAAGTACAGTTCTTATTTCATCAGCTTCCAAGGAAGATGAGAGAATCCTTCTCTTCTTGCATCTTTTCTCATGAAAGAAGCCCACCCTGCCTTCACTCCTACTTCTCTGTGTTTGCTCTGGCTCTGCAAAACTCATCCTTGCAGCAGGGGAAGGAGAATTAATTCACTCCAGTTGCCTGTGCTTGGGGGAAAGCAGTTGTGACCCTTCCTGTAGCCAGAGGGAAGAAAATAGGTTTAAATACTTCTCTGCTCCTTTCAGAATTGAGTTTAAATCATCTCATTGCAATATGTTACTTCTGGCGCCAATGTGTTTTCCTCATCAAGTACTGACGTGGTTTCTACACTGTTGTGCTGTTGCCATGTGACTCTGGCGGTGTTACTGTTTAGATAAAATATTATTAGTTTTCTATAGCAACTGTTAATTTCAGAAGAATCCATGGTTTTGTTATAATTATTGCTGACAGTAGTTATGATAAATGTTTTGGATGGATGTGTGTGGTTTTCATTTTCTTCCAGCACCTGATTTATTTTTTTTTTATAGCTCAAAATTTTACTAATTTAGATGTTGACATATACAGCAAACTAACTCTGCATTTATATCTATTACTCTTCTGGGTGGCTTATGTTTCATGAGGGGCATTACTTTAACATCTCAGGAAGATTAAGTAGACTTGTTGCTGCAATATGAGCATTCTTTAGGCTTTTTCAAAATGTGAGATGGGACGCTTTAATGCTCCAAGCAATTTCCAGCACAGAGACCCTCTTTCTCCCACAGTTTATACCCTCTAATAGTACACAACTGCGTCCCAGGCTTGAGAACAAGGGATCTACTAAACTTCCACCTTATGCTGCACTACTTAGTACTTGCAAATGGTTTCAAACACAGGTTCCCCTCACCTTGAGAAGTGTGGTGAGCCCTTGGCTCACCTTAAGCTCGCTGCCCGGTTCCTAAATGACTCCACAGGCTGGGGAAATTGCAGCTTTCCGCACAATTCTGAATTATCCTTTCCTTCAAACACCCAGGCCCTTGCTTGAGATGCTTTGCTGCTTTCAGCCCAGGGTTTGATTTGTTCAGAAAAGCCTGTTTTGCAGGTATTGGAAGCAGTTTCTTGGATGCACACAAGCTTTATGAAAGCTCTGCAGAGCAAGCGCCTGATGGAAGGGAAACACCGGTCTATACATCAGCTGAAGCTCAGCCAGCCCTATGGTCACAGAGGCAGTCAAATCAAAATTGTTTGTGGGCTAAATTGGAAAGATTCAGAAGTGATGAGTTTTTTTTTTTAAAAGATATTATATTCTTTCCCTTATTGCTTGTAGAAAAATAAAATGATAAAAAATTACACTTAGCCATATGCCACCAGAAAAAAAATAGTTTATCTAACTGAAAACTCAGTCACAACTACTAGTAGCTCATTAGCATTTTGTCTGATCAGTATTGCTCTGGGTTTGCAGTATGTGGCCATAAAAGCATCCTGTTGTACTTCTGAGAGAGCTCCTGTACTGTAAGTCTTTTAACAAAACGACCAAACGAAAACCAACCAAACTTTACTATTAGCATATTTTTCTCCCACTTACACTGAATGATAGTTGGACTCTAGAGAAGCTTTTGATTCCCTGCATGCTGCCACATCAGCTAAGTTTGATCAGCGGAATTACAAAGAGCAATATAGCAGATAGCACAACCTCTAAACATACATAAAGTTTTAATGGGACTTCCAGAACTTTATAGTGTGAGTTAAGAGGGTATTCTGTCTGAGAAGGAAATAAAACAGGGGCATATGTATGTGTGCACAAGTGCTCAGTCACTCAAGCGTCCTGCTCTGTGCTTCAGTCTAAACCTGTGGATTTGATTTACTTCCACAAAATGAAAGTTAAAGGAACATTTTTCCAGCCTCACAGGAAACGGCAGTGTCAACAAGACATCAAGATGCTCCTGCTTTCATTTCTGAGGCTTTCAGACACCAGGCATTTATTATGAATCACAAAAAAGGCCATGTTCTGAGGAAATGGCACAAAAACTAATGCACAAACTTCTGCACAGAGCAATGTCATTAGGAGTGCCTAATCTAATAGAGAAGATCATATTATTTGAATTGATAAGATTCAGAAGAAAACTGGAAGCCAAGAATTTCCATAGTTAAATGCAGCTTGGCATTTACCCCCTCGCTCCCCCTCTTCCCCGCCCCCCCTTCTTCCGAGCAGCATTTCAGAGAGCAAGCCAGTGCAGCTCAGCTGATGGCACAACGTGTGCAGTGAAAGTATACGGACATGATGGGGCAAGGCAAGGGAGCACCTGGCAGCACTGCCAACTATTTAAACTTTACAAACAGTGAGATTCTGCTATACTTCCACAAGCTGTACATCTCATGGCAAGAGAATAGTAATTAAAAACTTCTGAAGAAACGAGGTGAAAAATAACTTCTTTCTCTCTTTATCTTTTCCTCTGATAATATTTGGAGGCGGAAAAGGCAGAATAACCTGCTACATGGGTTAGGCCAAATTCTGCAGCATTTATTCACAGGGAGGGAGGGTTCAATCAATGTGATTAAGAGCTGCAGAAGTAAGTTAAAAATGATATTGTAAATTCCCTGGTGAAAAGAGAACTTAATGAGCGTGGGGTTTGTAAGTATGTGTGGTTACATTAGTGCAGTGCTTGTAGGAAGAGACTTATTCACCTCTCAGTGTTTCTCCTCGGAGTGTTTATTCCTAGCAGCAATGACTTGGAGCCGGTGTGTTAGCTGTAAGATAAAAACACTGGGCTGCTGCTGTGCTCTGACTCTGTAGCCATCTGAAGAGCACACACTGATTTCTTCAGTTTACCTTTTGCGACCTGAAACAATTCTTGCTTCCACGTTACGAATCATCTTGATGTTTAAAAAAAAATAATAAAAACGTTGCTGACAGATGTTGTTTGGGTATCAAAACTGGTGAAAGAGTAGACTGGCAGGTCCAGCCTTCCTCGCAGTACAATTACTCCTGCTTTAAATAGTGCATGCTTACTCCATAGCCATGGAAAGCTTTCACGTCATTTTAATACACTAGTTTTGCTTAACTGTACTAGATGGCAGCAAATAAAAGCACAGTATATGGAGTGAACTAAAGAATTGTAACCTTATTCTCCTTTTTTTTTTTTTTTTTTCCTTTAGTTTAACTCACTATGCTCTAACTTCTGTGGTCTTTCATATATTTAGTCAGACAGCTGTTTTCCCTTGGAGGGCACGCATCCATTTACATCGAGGACACTTGCATGCAAACACGGCAAAGACCATCTCAAACTTTCAATTAATCCTTTGAACACCAGGATCTAAGCAGCGTTCTGAAGTACGTTATTGGCAAACCGTTTTATACACCGTGTGGATATTATACCTGCTCAGGAACTGTTTTCTCATCTCTGAGTACAGGCAGCGTCTATATATACTTGCATAAATATATACCCTGAAGTATAGGCTCATGTAGCAATATGTGCAGACACAGAACAATAGCTTACCTAGAGAAGGATTTCTCTTCCTAGCGTGCAGCAAAGAGACATCTGCTATTCAAATCTTTTCACATGGCTCCAGGTAAACTAGGGAGAGTTTTCAATTGATAGCAGCTGTCTGAGCAGCATCCCGGGAAGGTTCCTCTTGCTCCAGCCCCAGAAACTACCAGCACGGTCACATCTCATTTATACACAGACTGTCCTTTTCAAAACAAGCAGCCAGCTGGAATGATTCAAACCTCTGTTCGGCGCACCGTTAAAAATGCAGCTTCCTTCTTGGACGTGGGAATTACACCAGGGAGCAGCCAGGCTACAGGAAAAAGGCTGCGAGAACTATTTAATCACCCGAATACCAGCTGCTCCCGTTACTACTGCCGGTGCTGCCGCCGTGCCTCCTGTTTGCTGTAGTCAGCCTCCCTCTCCCTCATATCTACAAGAGTATCGAGGCGGCTTTGCAGGGTGGTGATTGGCAGAAGCGGCCAATTCCTCCAGCTAATCAACCCCCAGACTTTCAAGGACTCGGAGCTGCTCTGATGTCATTCCAACGGAGGGGGGGTACTTCACACGAGGATGCAGCGACAGAGGCTAATTCGGAGATGAGCTGCATTCCTCTCCCACTGCTGTGATTGATTAGATGCTCTGGAAGGATTTGCATAATCTGTCATTGTGCAGTTGGACCACCTCTCCTCCTGCCCAAAATGTGGGAGGAAAATGCCACTTCCAGCTTCTGATTTTTACACCTGGAGTCCACAACTGAAAGCCTGGGAAAAAGGAAAAAGTTGAGAGAGTCATTTTCTTGCAGGAGAATGCCTGAGCCCCCCCCATCCCCACCCCCCACCACACACACACCATCCCCAGATGCTGAAGGAGGCTGAAGAAAGTCACAGTACTGGAAGACTTTCTGATTTCTACTCCTGACTGATAAGATCACCTGGTACAACTCAAGGTTGTTTTTAATGTAACAGCGTAGCATGACCAAAACCAAGCAGAGGTTGCCCAGTAAACTGGTTACAAACAATCTCGCTGGTACCTGCCTCTGGGTGGGTAACAGCAAATGTGCCACACTCAGAGGGGCAAAGTATTTTCCCACTGTATGTGACACAAATTCCACCAATTTGTTGCATAATTTCTTATTAAAATCCTTGATCTCATCCAGCTAGAGACGAAACCTACCTCCATAGCCAAGAAACATGATTGTTATGCGATTTTAAATTATATTAGAGGGAAACATAAACACTTTCTACATTAAAAAAAATTAGATTTTATACCAATCTAATTTTCAATTTTTTGCCAGCTTGACACCTTTCACTCCAAAACTGTTATTTGTACAATACACCTCAGAATTGAAATTCAGCCAATTCTGTGCAGCAAATGTGAGGAGAAAATAGTTTTGTTCAAGGAGACTGGAACAAACCCACTCTGAGATGATGAATGATGCTGTAAACTCAGATTTGAATCATAGGAGGGTCAGCTCAACCTTCCGTGTTTCCAAAATAGTGTAAATAAATGGTGTTCCATGCATTTTACCATTTACATTCTTCAGCTGGGACCTTCTACGTGAAGAGCTGTTTGCTCTCTCTGAATATCCAAGTTTCAAAGATGGTAGATATTCCTAGCTGGGGACTAATTTATTCCTTCTGGCTAAATTAGAAACTGAGGGAAAATTAAAATTCAAAGTATGTCTGAGTCATTTCCTGAAATTTCTAATTACAAAGTACTCACTGAGGGTCTTTTAAAGAGTGCCTTGAACCTATGGCTGACTCTGGATTTGGGATTTGTGTTCCAAAGACTGTTGCAAAGGTTGGGTGTGGGTTTCCCACTGGAACTGGCTGACGAGCAGTGTACCTCCTTGCATCATCCTGTGTGAATATCTGAGCTTAAATCAGGCTTGTAAAATAAAACCTCCAAATCAAGTAAGAGAGTCTCTTCCCAACGTAAGGAAGACTTCTAGGGCAATTGTTCAAAACGCACAAAAACAAATGTGACAACTTCCTATTGCTAATGGAGTGATGCAAAGGGGAATAAAAACCCTCTGTTTTTTCTTCTCTCTAGTCATATACTTGACTCCCAGGTATACTTCAACCACTGGAGACATCCCTGTTTGAGGAAGGGTTTGGCCACGGGGTGCGAGCATGCACCAGGATGGCTCTTGGCTGCCGCCAGATATAGTGGGAGCAGCAGTCTGCCATTCGAAGTTGCTGCTGCTGCAGATGTTGTAGGAACATCTGGCCATGGGGCAGGCCAGCCACCAGGTGGTTACGCATACCGTTGAGAGTGTATTTTAATTCAGATGCTAAAGTCACTCTTTGAACTTAAGTCCTTGGCTGAAGAGCATGCCATGCTAGATGAATTCAACATGAAAAAGCATGTCTGTTGATCCACACTGCCTCTATCTGTTTGCTTTGTTAGCAATTCATTTTAAGTGGAGGATCGGGCAACTTACTGTGCTAGGGTCTTCCCTTCTTAGAAACATGAGGAAACCGTTTGGTGGGATTGCTCCAACTCTATGTAACAAAAAAAGCATGCCAATCCCCAGGAAAAAGACAGTGCCACTTGAATCTTCACTTCTCTCCCCTTTTGGGTAGTAGCACGAATGGAACTCTTCCTGCTTGGACACGAATGTACTCAAGTTACCTAGGATGCCCTTCTGGTCGCGACATTTTTCTCATGCTCTGTTTTAGGGAAAATATATACATAGAAGAAAATAGGAGACAGTAAGAGCAGTAATGAAGTATGGATGGAGGGAAACAGTAAAATAAGGGAAATACCAGTAAGAAACCACTACAGTATGGAGGTAACACATTTAAGTCCTTGCTGCAGAATGTCTGTTTTCTGGATTTTACCTGCAGGAAGGGTTTTTGAAATTCTGTATTAGTTAATCTCATGGGATTGAGTTCTTTCCAACCTGCGTAGGAAGGCAATCAGAGCTGACTAGCCCTCCTATCGCAGGAGTTCAAAAGTTATAGGTGAAACCTACCAGTACTTTGTCCAAAACTAGTATTACCTTTCCAAAACCTTTTGGGTTTTATAACTGTGGGTTGTTTGGGAAGTTGTTTTGTTGGGTTTTTTTTTTTTCTTCTTTGGTTGTGGGGGATTGTTTCTGTGTCTGATTTGGTGGTTTGGTTTTTAGGTTTAGGTTTTTTTCCTTTACTTTCAAACTCCCCAGTAGAAGTAAGGAGGGTTGCTTTTTTTTCTATCCAGATTTTCTTGGAGATTAGACATGTTACAGACACAAAAGAGTTTTACTTTTTTAAACCTAGTGTTTTCACAGAAACTCTCTGCTTGTCCCTGTGTAAGTTACCAAGACTTTGAATCAGATTTTTTTTTTAAAGAGGCATCCTCTTTTATGCAAAGGGTAACTGCTGAAAATTCAGCATCCTCCTCCTACTTCAATGCTTAAATCCACCTTCTGATCCTCAGTGTTTATATCAAGTACAATACTCTCACTACAATGTTTGTGCACTTATTTTTAATGTATTTATCATGAAAGCACTTTATGAGGTAGAAAACCACAATTCCTGAAGTTCTTTGCTTAGAATCATGATACATGGCAAGCAAATACTTTCAGAAATTAATACATGTAATATATGGTATTTCTCTTGTTCATTCTCCTAGGCTGCTTGGAAGCTTCTGCTGAAGTATTTCGTGTTCTGTTGTTTTTATGCAGAGCTTTTGTTTTCTTTCACTGCCCTGCCTTTTCTCACCTGTTACTACAGTGCTTTGATGACACTCTAATAGATATGCCCTCTTTTCCCCAAACCTACCTTGCAGCACAAGGGCCGTGCTTCAAAATTAATTTGACTGCATCTGTCACTTTCAGCTAAAGGCACCTTATAGTCTGTACTGAAAGAAAGATGGCTTTTGATTCTTTAAGTTCATATTGAGTTTAAAAGAACAAAACATGACTATTGCTGAAAGGACCAGTTTTTTCTTAAGCTGTGGAGACTTTTTATGAACTTCTTATAATTAAACAACAGCGTGTCTTTTATTAAACATCCAGAACAGTTCCTTTGCTGGTGTAAATTGTTGAAAAATCCATTGATTTCAGAAGAAGTATGACAACTTATAAGAGTTATAGATTAGTCTCTAATTCTCTAGCAGCTCCTCAAGATACGCAGAACTTAATTACGCTCACATCAAAAGTGCAAGAAACATAAAGGCATAGCATAATGTGCTTTTTTTAGAGTATTCAAATATATATTACATTAAGAGAAGTCTGTTTGGGTTTTTTGATGTCTCAATAAGCTGTTAGGTTTTTTAAAAATCTGAATATTTGGCTCTGACTCAAAATGTATTAGAGGTTTTATATATTCAGAAATGTACGGATGGAATATAGATACACTTGGAGCCGAGTTTCATGCATCACAACTCAAGACATTCCTGTCTTCTACTGAAAGTGCCTGCCTTGTCACAGGTTATTCTTATTTCCCAGATGACAGTGGAGAATATGCTGCTGGTAGTCCACTTAACATGGAGTACTGATTTGAAATAACATCAGGAGCAAAAATGAGGCAAAATCCTAGAAGCAAAATAAACACAAGAGGAAAAAACCCACCCCAAAACACTAGATTCTTTGACTGCTGGCTTTCCATAGCTACATGGTTTCTATTCAGCTTCTATTTTCCTCCCCTGTTTATGGTTGGACACGTTTCTGAAATGATAATGCCAAACCAGTTCTCTAATGACCTTTATCTTAAATTTTTCTTCCTTTGTAAAGCAACTTTGATATCCTAGTGTGTTTTTGTTCCTCTGAGGCTTTGGATTTATTAGTTTCAGAGAATGTGTTGATATAAACTAGCGTTGAAATATCTGTTAAACCAACATACATTCATGAACATCTAGCATTAGAGCTGCTCCACATCTCTCTAATTGCATTATTATTTTATGTCTTAAGTGCTTACTCAACTATAAAAATATAAACACTGGTCTTTCAAGTACTGTTATCAAGATACTATGAAAGCAAAAAATGAGTTTATTTTGCTTAATCACAGGCTGATCTTTGTCACCACTTCCTGAGGTATCAGCTCACTTTGAAGGAAGGGTTCCTGTTGTGTAAGAGAGAAGCTTGTCTTTGTGTATCCAGAAAGCCTCTTGGGCTCTTTCCAACAATTTTCCTTCCAGAATCCTTTCTGGGTTCAGCTTTGGCATGAAGTCAGCAGAAAGCTCCTGGAAAGCAAATGGGGGTAGGACTGAAGCTTAGAAAAAGCTTTTTCCCAATCTATGCTTTCATGCGTTGGGAAAGGCTGAGGCACCAGAGAGGGTGCCTTGGGATTTGTTTGCACCTACACCACCTCAGCAATGTATGGGAGCCGCTTCTCATTTGGTCTGTTTCCATGAACACTCTTCTTGTGCCCTCCCTGCTGATAAGGAAGCCAATCTGTATTTATAAATTGTCACAAAAACTAGACTAAAAGCAGGTCCAGATCAACAAATGACCACCCCACTCAGACAAGCTTTCTGTAAAAAAGGCTTCTATAGAAGAAAAGCCTCTTTAGCTACTCCCACTGCATTGTGAACTGACGCAAACATGGGTGTTTGTTGATCTACAAGCTCTGGTAGAACTCCCGTTTCCCCTTTCTGTGGAAGTGTGAAGAATCATTTACTGTATTTCTTTCTCCTACGTGACTCACAAAGGTTATTCTTCATCAGAGGTCAACATAGAGTTTCTTTCATCCCCAGTATTGCAAACAGCAAAAGTGTTGTCATCCCGTTGTGCATCAGCTGTGGTGCTGTTGTCCAGTGCCCGCTCTCAACCTGAGTTCGGGCTGTGGAAGTAACTTATTTTAATGGAAAACACGTTCTGTACAGCATTGCTTTACAGCAGCGTGAGGAACTCCTTGTAAGGAGACTGGCCCTTCTTTTCTCTGACTTTTCTCTGACTTTAGCAGACCTATTTCCAGCTCTTGATGATCTCCAGGCAACCCACCATGATTTGCATTGATTTATGATCTCCATACAATACAAAGACTCCCCCTTGATTTGCAGATTATATACTGCAATGAGGAATCATCAAAAAATGGCCAGTTCCGCTCTGCCTTTGGTGAGGGAAGGAGCCACCCCAAGAGACTAGGCAGTGCTGCTGCTGTGGAAGGACTGGTCCCTGCTGCGCCACTCTTCTGCTGAGGTCTGTTAAGTCTTTCTTCTTTTGCTGAGTCCAAACTTAGCGGGGCTATTTTTGGAAAAAAGGGAGGAAACCAGAATGTGCTTGAAGCAAAGGTCTGTAACTTGACCATTGGGGAGTAATAGCTGTACTACTCTCATCTCCCCTAACATTTTAAGGAGCAGTTATCTAACAAATTATGGTATTATTTTAGGAAAGAAAGAGGTTTCTTGCTGCTCTATCACAACACATGGGACCCTGAGAACAATTATCTCTGTATAATACCAACATTTGGTTGTCATGTGCCAGCTGCATATCTGAGCCTCAGTTACTTAATAAGTGAAGAGAGAGAAATGTAGTTTCATCACTCCTGTATGTTGTTTTCCTGATGGACAAATCAGGAAGCCAAAGCCTTTTGAGGAGCCAATGGTTAGCAGCTCATCCAAGAAAATAAACAGTGCAAACTGGGATCCTGGGGTGCATCAGGAGGAGTGTGGCCAGCAGGTCAAAGGAGGCGATCCTTCCCATCTCCTCTGCCCTGGTCAGGTCCCACCTGGATTATTGTGTCCAGTTCTGGGCTCCCTGGGATAAAAAAGACAGGGATCTCCTGGAGAGAGTCCAGAGGAGGCTACGAAGATGATGAAGGGCCTGGAGCATCTCCCCTGTGAGGAAAGGCTGAGTGAGCTGGGGCTGTTCAGCCTGGAGAAAAGAAGGCTAAGGGGGGACCTTATTAATGTCCATAAATATCTTAAGTATGGGATGCAGGGGGAAATGGCCAGCCCCTTTTCAGTGTCTGTGGGGACAGGACAAGGGGTGATGGCCTGGAGTTGGAGCACAGGAAGTTCCCCTACCAACATGGGGAAGAACTTCTTCCCAGTGGGGGTGAGGGAGCCCTGGGACAGGCTGCCCAGGGGGTGTGGAGTCTCCTTCTCTGGAGGTATTCAAGACCCGTCTGGACGCCGCCCTGTGCAATATGAGCTGGGGAGCTGCTTTGGCAGGGGGGTTGGACCTGATGATCTCTGGAGATCCCTTCCAACCCGTGATTCTATGATTCTATGAAACAGTGAAGTTGTAAGGCTGGTAAAATGCCTAGAGAAAGGTAGCTTCAAATTAAGAGGAATCCAAACGGTTTGCAAAATCTATTCATAGAACGGGATCCATAGAACTAAGTGACAGTGTATAAATCTTAATGCTAAGCATTTCTTTCTTGATTATTCAAAATTAAGAAGCTTGAACTCTTGGTGTAATGTATTGAGTGATTTTTTTTTTTTTTTAAAGAATTTGAGTTATTCAAACTGTGGAATGATTCATAAAGTAGCTTAATTAGACCATAGCTCCAATGGGAGTCGCCTTTACCATGTCTACAGAGGCTCTTTAAATACTCTAATCCACTTCTGAATAAGAGGTGAAACCAGGAATGATAGTTTCAAAGGAGAAACTACAAAGGGCATTTATCTTTTGCTTTTTTACTTTTCTGTCCCTGCGATCTAGACACCAAGCTTCCATTACATTCTGAGGATGACTTTTTTCTAGGTTAGCTCTCAGAAGCATCGCTTTTTATATACCCCAATTTAAAACCTAAAAGAAGCCAACAAAGTGAAATACCTATTACTTGACCACTTTCAAACTGGTATTCTCTCAGTACTGTAATAAATGGGTCCTGTAGTAAAGACTGTTTCACGTCGTAGCAAATTTCTTTTATTTTGGATAATCCCATTATCATTTGTTTTCTGCTTCATCTGGTCCTACAGGACGGGGCCTCCTGTTTATGAACTACTTTGGTTAATGCTGCAGCTAGCGTGGAAAATCTTGATGTTGAACAAAGCCTTTATAAATCTCTTTCTGTTCTCTTCTGTGCCTTTCTCCTTTGCAGATTGCCACTGCTCTGGAGCATGTCTGTGGTACTTGGTGGGACTTGGTCTTTTGTTTTTTCAAGTAAATTGATTATTTGGTACATGAACATTCTGGGCTTGAAGGGTTTCCAGAACGTGTTATACAGCCTTTTGTTTTAAGGAATTGTGTTTGTCTTTAGGTGTGTGAACATGTTTGTTTCCCTAAAATGGGTTCCTTTGTTAACTAAAGTGGGATTGTGTAGCTGAATAGTACTCTGGATCCAATGGTTTTCTTTGTTAGAATAAGTGATAGCTGTTCACTACCAGAATGCTTTCAGTGTCATAACTTGCACGGCTATGCTGGGGCTTTGGCAGAAAGGCTGAGTTCCACTGTTACACATTTGGAGTGCTCTCCTCACTTCTCTCATGGGTTACAACATGGTACACTGAACTGTGTCACTTCACAAAAGCCCCCCAACCCATGAAGCATGACACACCACACTAAACTGGGAAGATGCTTGCATTCCCTGTGAGGTCTGTTTTTAGACTGATGTAACTATGCTTGGTGTCAACATTAAGAAAGCTGGGTTCAACAAAAGGGATGTTAACACACTTCAAAAAACTGGGAGTCTGACAAAGGAAATCCAGATCATGATTTTATATTTCTGTTGCGCTGACTTTCTTTGGAAATGTGAAATTTCTCTGCAACATCTGTAAGGAGAACAGAGTTAGTAAGCTAAAGAAAGGCTCTTAATGTCTAACTGCTAGTCGTTCTTTTTTTTCTTGAGGTAGGAATTACATAATTTCAGCTCTGCTCTCTTAAATCAGGAGGGCAGTGGAAGGCATTTTTTTTGAATACACAGTGCAGTTCAGTGTGAACAATGCACAGTGATCATCATTCTTCAAACAATCATTTTTGGGCTCAGATTCCTTTTAAAAATATATTTGGCTCATGGGAAGGAAATAAAGGTGACAATTAAAATGGTCAAAGAAAACCATGGGTATAGTAATCAAGAGTGAGAGCACTTGAAGTGAATAAACTCTTGATAATCATTATAGTCCTTTATGATGCTCGTTCCTTCCCTTCTCATGCTGCTCACACTCAACAGGTTACATTTGAGAGTACCTGTTTCTATCTGTAATGTTTTGGAGTTGCCTTTTTGCTCTCTGAAGACTTCTAGGTGCTTTAGAAATACTGTTCAAAATGTTGTTTGCATTTTTATACCACTGATGAGAGTACTGAATTGTGAGCATCTTGGTCTGAGTTTGGGTTGTTTTTTTTCTGATTTTAAATATGAAAGAAGTGCATCCACAGTTTGAGCGGTGCCTCTGTGAACTGAAATTACCCCATAAAAATGGAACACAGTCCCTTCCAACCCAAACCAGCCTATGCTTCAGTTTGTTACAGTGTAAAATGTAGGCTCGAAAGAAAGGGATTAAATGGTGAGAGGGTAATAGGTTGATTTTTCTGATGGCATGAAGCTTTTATGTTAAAAAGAAAAGCTTTTTATGAAAGTAGATGATATACTTTAAAAAAAAAAAAAAGGAAGACAAAAGAGCAGCAGCATATTTATTTCAAATCTGTTACATCTTGTGCTCCCATAGAGGGCAATATTGTATAAAAGATAGCTTTAAGCCATGTATTAGGGATCTGCCAATTCATCTGTGCCAATATACTTTAAAGAAAATTGCTATAACAATAAATTTGATGCTGCATTTCCCTTCACTCAGGCTATGACTAATACACACAATAATGCACACCAAACCACATAAGAGAACCTTATTAAAGGTGAAGGAAATGAATATTGTAGATTACCTAATTGTAGGTTGTAATGGAAAAACTGTCACATTTTGCCATATGATTTTCTATTTGGTAACTAAGTCACAGTAAGGGCTCTCTTTTATTAAAGTTGGTTGAACAAATCCATAAGAAAAAGGACACAGGTTTGTGTTGTCAGTCATAAGAATAGGATTTGTAGAGACATGTCCTGGGTACAGTGAAATCATCTGCATTTCAGTATTGTAGCTGGTATTTTTTCCTGTGGAACGCATGGGTGAATTTATCATAATGCTTTAATTCACTTTTGTGCTTCTCTGGTTTTGTTGTATTGTCAGCACAAGTCCCTGGACTTCAATCTTTGTCAGCCTCCTGGGTAGTTGAAGCATGGAAAGATCCTTGCTCCTTTAAAATAACCTCACATATTAAACTTCTATCCTATTTTGCCTGCTTCATGAGCACTACTGTAGAGTTGTGTCCCAAGAAGTTGTTCACATTGTCTATGGTGAATGCTAGTGAGGGTATGGGGGTCTAAGTTCATGTTTAGTGATTGTAGAGAGGCAAGTTCCCCTTGAGGGAGTGGGAACCTCATAGTCAAATGTCCCTGATTAAAAGGTATTAAGTGTCCCCAGTGTTTCAGGTAATACTGTTTCAGGCAATCACAATTAAATTCATATGAAGAAAAATCCTTTACAAATGTCTTTAAATTATTCATTTGGTTCGGAGATGAGACTAAGTCTCAAGAGGTGATAAATTCCCAGATTTCAACTTAAATCAGATTGGTTGATGTATTGACAAAGGCATCCTGAACTGAACAATAATAATTATTGCTTTGAATCGTGTACTGTTTACTTTCAAACCTCCATTAAAAATTAAGTTTCTTTAATGAGAAATATTTGCTTAAGACTTAGGGGATCTATTCTTTCAATTCACTGCATTTGACTGGCTTTAGGCAGAAAATGAGGCGTCTTCTCTGCAGTGTGTGTAGGTCACTTAGGGCCAGCATTCTGTATTTCTGTTAATGTTAGCATGCAGCACTTTCTAAGAGTAAAAACACTGTTATTCTGACCCTAACTCCTGATGTGAGCATACCTCACCTCAAGGTCCTTTGGTCATTTGATAGAAACGTCTGCTGGAGGTTGCTGTTTTGCTTCCCCAGCTCTGCTCAGGAGTTTGCTTGCAGTTGAGCTCACAGCATATGTGTGTTGTATAAAGACAGTGATGTTTACAGTCTTTAGAAAAAACAAATCTATATGCCAGTAGTGATAGTAATGACAAGCCTCACTGTAAACGTTATACTCAAGCCTGGACTTCAGTCAGTCCATAGTATCACTTGTTTCACTGTTTACTAACGTGAGTGGTCCAGGGGGGCTTATAGTAGTTTCTCATTGCTGTCAGCTCGAAAATCTTCATGGAGTAGGAAAGAAAAGCAACCAACAGGAATAGATACAGAAGTAGTTCTTCCCATTGCATATGTTTCACCACCCCTGTAGGGATGTGAAGCCTCTTTCCATCTGCCAAAGAACTGCAGCAAGACAAAGGAGAACAGAAAGTGTGTTTTGGGCACCTGTGGTATGGTCTTGCTGGATGCCATAGCTCACTGAAGATGGACAGAAGGTGCAGACTGAATACAGAATATTGTGTGAGACTTGACTGTAAAGAGGTAGAGCTCATTGGGGATGGTGTGGCCTTCAGGTAGGGCGCTTCACATGACATCAGGATACAGGGGCAGTGTCAGGGGCAAGAGCAGTTGGCTGACAGGTACAAGGAGGCCACCAAGGCCAATGTAACTTGCACCTCAAAAGGGGCAAAAATCTCATAACTAGTTCAAGGAAAAGTTAAAAGGGGGACTCTGTTCAATAAATACTAATGGTGCTTAGTGCTAACATAGAATCTGCCATTAGTGCTAACATAGAATCTGTTTTGTTCTGTGAGATGTCCACTGTAGAAATACACCAATGATAAAGACAGAGGGTTTCTTCTTTTTTTCCTGAGTCTTTTATTTTTCTTATACTTTCTTTGTTTTCATGCAAAAGTCTAAGATGACCTGTTTTTCTATAATGACAAATATCAAGATGAATCCTGTTACAAAAAACAGGCTTGGATACACCCCAGAGATACAATCAGGAGTGAAAAAAAAAAAAAAGAAAGAAAATCTTTTTCTAGAACTTGAATCAAGACTATCAAATATTTTGGCATATAAATGCTTTTTTTTTTCTTTTTTCTTTTTAAAGTCTGAATTAAATTATCCCTCCCAATTTCATGTCTAAAGCCTGGTCTTCACCTGGGGGTGCAGATCCAGCTATAGGGGCTCTCCCTCATCCCTGGAGCCATATGACACATTTTCTGCCCTCCGTGACTTTGAGAATCTGCAAAGAGTGGGAAAGAGCAGGTTGTGGCTATCTGTAGTAGATTCCACAAAAGTGAAGAATTAAAGGAAACTTACAATTTATATAAGGGACTACGCTATGTAAATGACAATTTTCAACTCTTAACTAATTCAATATTTGGTAGATTGTGTTTTTCTGCACTTCTGTGGAGTTCTTGTCTTGTTAATTGCATGTTAAATGATTACTTAAAAGTGAGTTAATGACACTTCATTGCATTTGTGTCTATCAATCTATGTTACTGTTATTTAATATAGTATAGCAGTGAAGTATTTATGTGCAATCTCATCTAGGAGTTGAATATTAGATCTCTCTAGACTAAATAATTTCAACATTTACAACTTTTATAAATACAATAGGGAAAGTAAATATTTCCCAACACTTCTCTGTATTGGGAAATAGAAGAATACATACACTAGATCACAAATAACAATTAAAAAATGAACTCAAATATATTTATTTGAGGCTTTCTAGAATGACAGGTTTTTATGGTCACATCAACTGCTGAAAGGGAGGATGAGAAAGGAGGAAGCTTAGGAGTTGCTTTGCAAGTACAATTTCTGATCTATGTAGGGCTAAATTCAGGCCTGGCATTTCAAATACAGTGTCACTAATGGAATTGCATCCAACTGCACGGTGTTGACAGAAATATATGTTACCATTGAGCAACAGGTAGGAGAGAGCAAGAACCAGGACTTCCTCATGTACAGAATCTCTCAATTTCCATTTTACTTCTTTCTTTACTCCTGGTTTGCTACACGTAAGACAAGAATCAGAAAGGCTCTGCTGTTTTATTTGGCTCTAGTGGGCTCTAGTCAACCTCTTCCTTCCTACTTCAGGCTGTGTGGCAATCACTTTCTGATCCTCTTTCCTTTCCCCCTCTCCAGGAGCTGTCTGGAAAATGCATTAATCGATGAGAAAAGTCCCATAGACTATATAAACGTATGAAATTGTTCCCTCTTTTTTTTTTTTTTTTTTTTTTGTCAAAATGCAGATTTTAGTAAATTCCAGCTAATCCATCTTGTAATTTTTCCAATATAGATTTAATTTGGGAAATAGATAAATTTTATTGCATGAAACTCCAGCTGTAGAACAACTACTGGCTCTATTACACTTGTGGAAAAACACGAACACTTCACATCTTTTAACAAATTATTCCATAATCAGTAATTCTCCAACACTGTTGTTCTTTTTATTGTTGTTATTTTACTGCTAGTAAGTCATCAGTAATGACATCCCAACAAGAACCGTAGATGGAAGATGAAGATGTGTCAATCGCATGTATTGAAAAATTATGTAAGTCATAAATAAGAGCACTAATTATGACAGTGGATCAATCTTCCATTAGATATGAATGAGGTGTAGAGTAAAGATATTAGTATTTTCTTCAGAGCTCTGCTCTGCCTAACTGTAGCCAATCTGCCTAACTTCTGGGCTTTGGATCATCTTCCTGTAACACGGACATAAGATTTTTTAGGTCTATTGTAAAGCTCCATCATTTTAAAAGCTTTGCACAACTCGGTGTAAAATACTATAGTACTACTTCTGTAACAACTGAAATGCTGCCAACAGAATTGTAGTTGGAAGAGGAAAACTTAGGGAGATTGGGTTAATCATGGAAAACTACAGAGTGAAGTGCATCCTAGGAGTTCAGTTAAGGAAAAGATTCACTGAGGTTGTAAGTAGGGGCGGGTTAAAGTCATAGTAGTTTTGCAGTTTGCAATGATGGGGTAATAATCTCTTTAAAGTCAATCTCATTTTGACTTGCTGGGAAATCAGGGTTGGAAAAACTGGAAACCAAGCGTAGTATTTCTATTTATGATATGAGAATAGGGAAGTACTGTCATTCTGCACAATTCTGAAAGCAAAAACTCATTTGGGGGAATTGCAGAAGCTCTCCATCCTGCCTCATGGACTTGACAGAAGACCACCATCACTGGTCCCCCCCCACCCAGCCTTTGCACAGGGGACATCAGGTTGTGATCACCCTGGGGGTGGCAGAGTCCTGAGTACCCTTCACCCCATCTGGCACCTTGCAGGTGGAAGGGAAATTTTCTGGGGTCAAGTACTGCAAGCTGTCAGCTCTTCACCCTCTCATCCAAAATGCTGGTGCTTGGAAGCCCTCCAGGTCATAGACAAGAGAAGCCATCACGTTAACAACCAGAAGGTCTGTTCAGTCATTTCCTCCCTTTTTATCCTAATCTTTGCCTTTCATAGGCACCGCAATATGTCTGATAGAGATCCAGCTTCCATGAACGTGTCCCTTCCGCCTCACGCACTCCCCCATTAACAAGCACAGAGGCAGCAAAAAATCACATAACTTGAACACAGACACATCCAGATACTTTAAATGTTTTGGAAACAAAATGGTTTTTTTGAGCTATTGTTTTTCTACTGTAGGTTTACAGGCCATCTTGTGTCTGTTTGGGAGGCTGACAGCTTGGGAGGGAGAATGGGTGAAAACACAGATAAACCTGAGCAAAAAATCCCTTGCTGCTCACTGCAGTGTGGGGACAGTGACATTCCAGTGTGGTAGAAATTGCTTCATTTCAGGATAAATCATGGTTTGAGAGTGTGGCATGCTTTCTACCATTCAAATATTCTTTTGTGTCTGTTTCAGTTAATATATCAGCAGGAAAAATTACCCTAATTAAAAACATAATAGAGAATGCAGAAGGATTCAAGATTAACTAAACAAAGATTCAAAAGAGAAATGGTTTAAATGTCTTCATTGATTATTCTCCACAGCTTTCTTGTTACGCGACTACACGGGCATGCAGAGGAGATGTTACTGGCAAGAGATGCTATTTAAGTCAGTATTTCACATTCACTTTTCCAGACACCAAGAACTTGTAAACCAGAGATGTAAATCCAAGATGAGTCACAGCCTTAAACTCAGTTCAGGTAAGCAGGAAAAGTCAAAAAAAGTACCAAGACACTGAACTCTCAGTCCCTCAGCTGTCTGGATAGAGTTTGCATTATTGTGAAGACAGGGCACATACACTTAAAATAGATTTAAGAAAAAATCAAAGTGGTCATTGCTTGGATTTATTTGATGGGAACACTAAAATTTTCCTGAATCAGCAGCAAAAAGTAGGTTTATTCTCGTTCCCATTGTAGGAACCAATTCTGTTTCATACCAAACCCCACTTCCATTTCAAGGAAATGCTAATTTAATTTAAAACCTAGATTAATTCCTCACCATTCAGAATTCTGCTCACTGTTTGTTGATGACCAGAGAATATTCACAGAAAACAGGCTTACTTAATTGTAATTCAGGACTGCTGTACAGCTTTCTATAATGAAAGAATGAAGCAAACAAAGTCAGCTGAAATAGAAACAGGTGTTTCAAACCCAGCAAGAAGATATGAACATGAAAGCTCTGCTATTAGAAAGCAAAAAGCTCATTTTCTCACTGTTTAAACTTACTTTTTTGTGGTTGCTATGCTACCATCTCTGCACCTACTTTATTGCACTTTGAACCATAGCAAAAAAAAGCCTTTTTTGGGAAAAAAACCCAACAAAACAAAACTCCACTGAAAATCAGTGTGAGACCATCCTCTAAATGTTTTTATAGTAGGTAAAACTTGATATTTAGCAATATTTAAATCAGCCTGAGGAATCAACTAGCCATTTCTTCCTAGCCCACTGGACCATTTTTGTTTTTCTAAATGTTTTAATGTGTATCTTTACTAAAGTTATACCACCAGCATCAACATTATTTGTTTCAGGATATAAGCAAGTTGCAGCTCCTGATAACAGTAAGAAGCTGTTATACCCTTTAATATACATGAAAACAGATCAAACTCTCAGTAAAATAATAATTTGCATAATAGGAAAAAATAACCTGCATTCAGATGATATATCACAAGAGCGCTAGGCAAGTTACTCTGCTATTCAGCAAGCAGAAAGTCAGTACTAGGCAAATGGTCTAAAGATATTCAAAACCTTTAACAAGCATATTGGTGAGATAAGAAATATGGGAAGAAAGGGCGCCCTTTGGAAAACCGGGAAAGGCAGTCAGCTACAAGCATAAAATTGTCATGATAATTCCTTTCAAGGACACATTTCCAATAACCCTTCTAAGAAAAATGAAGGCAACCTTAGAACAGAAGGAAGGAGGCTCACATGTGAAATGATGAAATGAGCACTGGAGCTGAAGAGGACTTAGATGGAACAGGGATGAAGCTCATGATGAACACTGGTCCCTCTTTGGTCTTGGTTTGGCCAGGTGAGGAAGCGTGGCAGAGGTTTGGTCATCGCAGCATCCTGACAGCTTGTGTTGACCTGTTCTCCTAGAGCCCCTGGGGCTTAACAGTGGGCTCAGGCTCTAACTCAGCCAAGAAAGGAAATCGTACTGTTTAAGGCTTCTGCAGCTAAATAGAGAAAACATGAAGCATTTTTATGCAATGCCAGGTGGACTGGATCATCATCTCTGTGCCTTATTTCATCTCCAGACTGATCATTTCTGTGAACTGAGAATAAATCAAATTGCATTCTGATAGATCCATCTCACTTCTCTTAAAACACCCTAAAAGAGTCATTCCTCGTGGAGGAATATTAGTTATGCTGAAAATCCTTTCTCTTCTTCCTTCCTCTGTTGCACACCCGCGTGCACACAGCCACGCTTGCACTTGGGACTGCTCATTCCCCTTTATGCCTTTATACCTTTGAAAGTCTTCCCATGTGATTCCTCAGCTTATCAAGTAGACTTGCTGTTTATCATGTGATTGTCACTTCCATGCATCCATATTGAAGCGATAAGGAAGAGATGTACTTGTCTATAAATATCAAAGGGTAGTGACAATAAAGATGGTGAGGAATTATTGAGCACTTAAAAGGTGTAATGGACTGGAACTAGAAAAAAGAAAATTAATTTCATGGATTAGGAGAAAAAGGCATACTTAAGGAAAGGTCAGTCTTGTGGTAGAATATCTAGAGAAAGTCCACCCTCACAGCAGAGGTGATGATTTGGCTATTAGATACGGTACATGAGAAAATAAAAGGTATAGAAAAATAAAGCTGTAGTAAATGTTTTTGTAGAAAAAGTTAATGCACTGATGAGCAGCCGGAGGGGAGAGCCCAGTATTTCTTTTCCATGCTTTTACTATTTAAGATTCTGCTCTTGTGACACTTGCAGTTGTTAAGAGCAATGGGAAGGGAGGCAGAACAAGATGATCTAGGAGGCCCCTTCCAGCTTGAACATCTTCAGATTCATTCAGCTCTCTCTTGGCACAGGAGCAAACTCACCCTACTCTGATTTATATATCCGAAGTTTTTATTTTAATACTCTTGCATGGAAGGGAAAAATATTACAGCCTGACGGGAACTTTAAACAGTTACTTGCCCTGTGAAGAGGTGCATTCTTGCTGCTGTCACCAGGTACCGCTTATTTTCTGCCCACTGGCCGCAAGTGCATTAAACACTCAGTAATGGTAACACCAGTAATAAATAATTATCAGAAGCTGCAATATATGCTGTGCAAAGACTTTTAGCCATCATAAAGATTACTTTCTGTACTGTCAGATTTCTGTACTGTGGAATTCCAAGGATTTATTGTACTGAAAAGAAAAAGCTGTCTGCTGATAGGAGTGCATATCAAAAATATGCAAAAGGTTCCTTTTACATTTGGCTGGGGCAGAGCCTTCATTCTTCTTCTGCATCCTAATTTGGAGCCCCAAAAAGTATAGCTGTGCTAAGCAGAGAGCACCTCACCCACCTGCTTCCTTTGTGTTTGACCTCACAGCTCCATCATCTACTTTTTCTGTTCCTGGAGCCCAAGGGGAAAGGGGAGCCATTTATATATATGACCAGAGTGTGCTTTGAACTGGTGTGCGGTCTTGGGTATTTGCTCATCTCTGGAAGAGTGTTTAAGTTGTTAAGGAGAAAAACCTGCTGTCTTTTTTTGGTTTTTTTCTTTTCCTTTTTTTAAAATCCTAATATGCACAGCGAGCCAAGTGAAGAGGAGAGTGGGAGCTGTTAAAAAGGTAGTGTGTACCTCTGCCTTTTCCTGAAGAGCTTTGTGGAACATACACAAGCTTCCCAAGGGTGAATCCCTTACCAAGATATCAACAGAAACCATTTTCCTGGGCGATAAGACGTGTCTGTTCTAAATCAGATTTCAGCTGTATAAATGGAATCGGCAATTTTCCCACTGTTCTATTTCTAAGATTGCCATATCTGGGAAAAGTAGAGGTTTGGTTACTAGGGGAGGCATGTCCTCGGGTGTTCTTAGTGATCATAGTTTTGTTGCCTGTACTTTAAGAAAAGGAAGGATATGCCCCAGGGATTTTGATCTCCCTGTGTTTTCGTCTTTCCCCTAGGACAGTAAACAGCAATTATTTGCCCAGTGTAGATAGACGCATCCAAGATGTTAAATTTTCAGCAACTGCACAGGCAGCAGGTGTGGATAAACGTTGTTTCCTGTTTACTTCTTGATTTCAGTCTTTATTTTTCCCAGAAGAACTTTCTTTTGTGGTTTGTTTTCCTCAGTGATACACAACATTTTGTAAGTTTTATCTGCACAAAACAGACCAGACTCTGCTCCATTTTCCTAACATCAATATACTTCTCTCCCCTTTTAAAACGTAGATAGTCAAGAATACATACACTACAGAATTTGTGGGGTCCTTGCATAGTGGCTTTCATACCTTACTTATCTCTTCATCCACTCCTCTCCAGTCCTTCAACTCTCTACTGTCTTGTTACTTGATTACACATTCCTTTCAAGTTTATGCAGGTTTCTCAGATTTCTTCCCAAACATCCCATAGAAAAGCCCAGACAAATATACCTCAGTTTTAATTTCTTCCATCACTGTCTAAACACTCATACTTGGGACTCCTATTTAATTTTTGCCTTTTTCCCTGGTTTTGACCCCAGGTTGTAGGACTGCTCTTTTTCAGATGACCTGATTGCTCTCTGAACTCTTAGTCCTTATGTTCCAGCCTCCCTTACCCTCTTCCAAACCCCTTAATATTGATGAAATCTGAGCGCTGATCTCATGACACCTTCTGCATACCTTGAGATTTCTCTGGAAACAAAACTACTAGTTTGTTTGGTGCTCTCAATGAAAGCACCTTCCTGCCTAGAGCAACGTATAGGTAATTAATTAGCAATGATATGCTGCCATAGGGAAGGATGCTGCTGTGCTTGTCTGAGGAGGCTACAGACAAGTGAGCTCCTTCTCCCTGGAAGCCTCTCATTTGGAGACACTGGTGTTTAAGGACTGGTCAGGAGCAATCATGACATAATGGAATATGAATGAGGGATGAATAAAGCAGATGCCAGGTCTGCGTTGCAAGAGGGTGTGTAAGCAGAGACATCATCAAGCCTTTTCAGTGCGATACACATTTAAAGGCATGGCAGAGTCGGTAAATTGCTTTTGTAATCTGTAATTTTACAAGGGTTTAAAAATCTCATTTTCTGAACTAGTAAAATTTCAGATAGAATATCAGCACTCCCATTTCACTGCTTTTCCCATGAATTTGTTTTGAGACCATAAGCCTTTCTCTCCCCATTGACTGTTGTTAGGTACTTCACTAGAGCTATCAATGCAATGTCTCTGACAAAACAACCGCACCACCAACTAAAACATTACTACAGTCAGCTGCATTATATGTGATGCTACCACACTACATTAAGTGGCAGCTGCCACTCCAAGCCCATTGCTGAGCAGAGCCCGAGGACAGCAGTGATGGCTGCAAGCATAGCCACAGACAGCAATTTTCTCCCTGTATACTACCAACACACTCAACAGCTGATTGAAACTTCCGTATTTGTGCCTGAGAAGAGCCTGAACTTCGACACAGGCAGATCCAAGTTTTGCAGCAGCTTCCTTTGAGAGCTTTAAACTAGTTAAGAAG
>VZTU01014082.1:379-16555 GCA_013400835.1 Zapornia atra
AAGAAAAAAAAAAAAAAGCCAAAAAAAGCTACTATTACCTCTTGTGAGGTAATAGGTTGTTTTGACAATGTCATTATCCAGATTTATGGCTGTATTTTGCAGCTTCACTCAAGATCTAATTCTCCTCAATCACTCCAATGACTCAAGGACTGGTGATTGCTGGAATCCTCCACGGATTACCCCTGATCCTTAAGGACATGAGAGCAATTCCAAATTAACTTCCAAATATATTTATGTAAACTGTGTATCCCACCTCAGAAAGAATAATCCACTCTATTCACATATAAACAGAACCTTTAAATATGCAACAGATGTTCCATTTTTTTAAAAGCTCTTGAATTCATTGACAGGCCTTTGGCTAAACTGATGAATCAATTTGTTCGGAGCGGATTTCATAAATCCTCTAATAATTCTTACCCTTACACATCTTGACTTGATTTCTGAGATCTGCGGCATGTGTTTTAAATGTTTTAACCTTTACTACTTTAATCAGGTAACATTTATTTCAGAGCTGGATGATGATCGGTCATTGAAAGATATAGTTGACTAGGAAATAAAATCCAATTTGTCAGTTAAACAAACCACATCTGAAATAAGAAGAAATCAGTCTCTATTACTGGATCCCTGAAATGCTTAGCAGTTTTGATGTCACTCTGACTTTCAAGAATATATAATGCTGGATTGCTGAGTATTGCTCGAGGCAGGGCTGGTATGCAGAAATCACAGTTACCCTGCTTATGTACAACCAATTTCTTGGGGTGCTTGGAATAGAAAACTTTACCTCTACACTGAGATTTATTTCTATCATTTTAAGCTATCTTTCTTTAATACTTACAGGCTAAGTACCAATTTGAAAATTAATGAAATCAGTCTGAAAACCAATTTTTGTCTAAGCTGTTTGCTTTGGAGAGGTCTTTAACTATGTTAGTACATCTGATGTAAAATACTAAATGATATCAATTATTGTAAGTTTCTTTTTGTTTTTTATTTTGTTTTTAAATTGGCAGATGCATTCGATAGAGTGCAATAAAATGTGAGGGTAAAACTGCATTAGAAAGATTTTTATCTTCCATTGCTAGACAGCTGGCATGTCAGCCAGCCACTGAGTAAACCATGTGTTTTCTTACTATAATGGGACATTCAGAGGTCCAGAAGTCTACAGTCTCTAAGATATGATTATAGTATATTACATTTATAATGTTTTTATTTCTCAAGAAAACCGTAAACAGAGCAAATGGTCCTTTTTGCCTCTTGATATTTACTCATAAATGTAGGGTTAGCTAGACTCAGAAGATTCTGAGTATGTCTGTATGAATCCACAGAATTGTAAGTGTTACAACCTAATTAGAGAATCTGCCATCCATTCTGTAATGTTTGATTTCTTACTCTCATGGATTTCTAAATGAACTTGGATACATCAAGCAAATTGATGGACTTGTGAAAGAATCTCAGAACGAGACAGTATGTTAAAAAAACAGGCCTGCCCATCTGAATTCAGCCTTCAGAAATAAACTAAATTCTAGTTAAAATCCATTTTGGAGGTTCACATTTATTTGAAAGAGATCTGCAATAAAAGTTTCTTAATCTGTGCTGGTTATATATGTATGCTTATATCTCTAATGTGAAAATGCTCTTCATTTCCTGAGTGAAAAAAACAATCGAAAAATGAAAATTCTGTTTACTGTCTTGGTTTTTGTTTTGTTTTGTTTTATTGTATAAGCTGTTCTGGAAACAGGAGACCTAACAAAGCATTTTTTTTTCCCCTTGGTATGTTCACCAAGTTCTTTCTTGCCAATTCCTCTGTAGGCTGTAATAACAGCTATCAGCTGACTAGCAGAAGCGAAACAAAATGTGCATTAACTGCCTCCTACCTCCCTTTCCTTTGACAACTCTGGTCATATTGACCTCTCCACCAGTTGACAAATTTCTTTAATTTTTAGAAATCTAATTATGCCAGAGATTTTTAAAACTTGACCGAAGTCCTGATCAACATACTCTAACTTGAAATTAGGACTTCTTTCAGCAAGAGGTTGGATGTGTGATCACCTAAAACCTCTTCTGACAAGGTTTGTCAAAGGTTCTGTAACTCCGTCTCCCTTCAGGTGAAATTGGCCCAGAGACTTGGAGATTATTAGACGACCTTAGTAGATGGCACAGGTGTTCTGCCAAGTGAGAAGAAAAATTACAATGCACATGGTGCAATATGGAAGAACCCACGTACAGAGTACAGAATTTACAGCTGAATATTCGGTTTCATTCTGTGAACCGCTGCGCAGCTCGCACTGGAACAACCAGAATTCAGTGTTGTCAGAGGTCCTTACAAATGCCACAGGAACTGCAGTATGTTATAAAAACAGCTGTGTGATTACCCAACCCTCCACTTTGCCATATTGCAAACTTTGGAATGTACTGGTGCAAAAGAGGTGATGGGATAAATGTGTAACGGAAAACCAAATATACCGTAAACTGCATAAAGTTGATTTTTATTCCTTTTCTTCAAATATCTTAGTTATTAGTAACAATAACTTGTGTCACAGCATCTGTAACACCCTGCTGCAGATACTGAGAGCAGCAAAGTGTTTCACAGCCAAGCAATCAACTATGATGAGGTGGAGTGGAAGACTTGCCCCAGACAAAAAAAAAGAGTTCTCACAGTAGCCGGGAATAAAGTATCCTTTGATTCTTAGTTTATAATTTCTAAACCTCAGATTTACACTGCTAAACTCAAATCTAAGATCAAATTGTACCAATACTATGTTTTCTACTAAAGTTTTGAGATTCATACTGAAGTCAATGCAAGCTGGAACTTGGCTGCAGGCTTAGCTGCAGAAATACAAATACAAATCTGCAGTGAAACAGTACCATTCATGCCAAGAAAGCAATCTTATGTAAACACAAAAGTCATTCTCCTATATGAGCTGAAGCAGGTAAGGCCATTCCCATGGCAAAACCAGAAAAGACTGCATTGGCCAGTGAGTGACTGTGCACTCTGTTTTGGAACGAACGTGCCGCCAAGACAAGAAAGCGGAGTACTGTTTTACTAAGGATATGTGTAATTTTCATTGAACATGCACCGCCAAAACTAGCCACCGTCATCTGACAAACACTTCCATTTGCCAAAACAGCTGGTATACATCTATGCTGAAAACTTCTCCCAGCATTTTAATGTTAGTATGATTTCTAATAATACTTTTTGACTGAGAATTTAATCTTTCGTTTCAGTAAATAGGATAAATTATACCCCAAAAAGTACTCTGTTACCAGTGTGAGTTGTGTTTAAACTAGAAGAGTACCCAAGTGTAGCTGTATTACAGTAATTGTGCCAGAAAATACTGCAGTGACTTAGCTTTAAATTAGCTAATCCATGTCAGGTAGCAGCTCAGCCACACCGGAAAAGAGCCCAGCAAGGGTTGAATTTTGTGTTTTTCCTGTAGCCCTTGGAGCCTGCAGTGTGCTGTGTCTTGTTGAGATGATAACCACGCCCACCCCAGGCCAGTTTAAGATTAGATTATTCAGTATCTAGTCGCCACTATGCTAATACATACCTAGTTTGTTGGTATTGTTACGTATTTACTTTCAGCTGCATCATTGGGCCGGAGAGTGAAGGCCCAGAAATACAGACAGGAAGGAAAGACTTGTCAATATGCCTAGTTCCTACAGAAGTCGTATTTTTCCCCAACTAAAAAAAAAAAAAAAACAACACTTATTGTCATTGAACAATCGTAACTGGCTGCCACTTTAAAATGTCACCTTAATATTGGAGTTGGCAAAGAAAACTGCTTAAGGCACGGGAGCCAAACCTCGAAAAGTGTTCCAGTCAAATCTCAAAACTGCATGTTATAAAAGGGTTTTTTTCCTAACTTTTGAATGATATGAACCAGTTCAGTTAACTGGGATGAAGAGATAGTTGTGCTCCCACATTTATGTCATTCTTGCCTTCCCTTTTGCCTGTTTTTCTTTTGACTTCCAGAAAGATTCCTAGGGCCAGAGAGGAGCTAGAATTAGAGACTGCAGGCTTTCAAAATCAGGTACAAGGAAACCCAGAGCTGAGAGATACATATCCATACGTGTGTTTCTGCTGACTCACAGAAGTATTTATGTCCAGGCTTCCTACAGATGGAGCTATAATGCAGTTTGTAAAGGCCTGGTTTTTTTCACAGCAGATAAAGGGATGGTACCTCCACAAGTGGACTTCTTGTTTAGATGCCCTATGTCACGTTACCAACTTACTTCTGTTTTACTGGAGCAAGTATTTTCCAGAAAATAATAGTCTAAAATGTACAACTCCTGCTAGGTTGAGTTTTACACAGAAAAATGGTCTTTGAGTTTGTTGAGCTTTGTTTTCTTCACATTTAATACTACTGCATTTAGACTAATACTTTCTTCAATCCTTTCTTCAATACAGCAGTTAATAGAGAAGGAGAAAAAAAGCTGAGGAACGTATTTAAAGAAAACAGATACACAGGCTGAGTACCTTTGCTGTGTCATTCTACTCTGTTGCATGCCTTCCAATAGTTTGCCTTTTCTGTTACCTGCCTATGTTGCAGGCTTTAGGAACCAAAGCCATTTTCTCCACAACATGGGTTAAATGAATATTACTCTAAAGCCTCTAATTTGGAAAAGCGATAAATGGCTGAAATTTTCTTTTTCTTGGGATTTTCCAGAAGGCTACAGAGACATCTTAAATTGTGTCTTTCACAGTCCTCTGATACTTTATCCCTAAGTATTAATACTTTCCCATCTTCTCTGCCACGTACCTAGCAGATTGTAAGGAAGTGCTGGCGTTGGCACCATGGACAGAGGCCCCCAGTTAGGTGGCTGGAGCTGTAGACAGGGCGTTCCTGACAAATCTTGTGTGTAACTAAGAGGTTTCAATTATTTAGTTAGGTTAACTGAGTTAGCTGTATTGGTTGATTTTCAGGATCATAGAATCATATCCTGAATTTGAAGGAACCCATAAGGATCAAGTCCAACTCCTGGCTCCACAACTGGACAAAACCAACAGTTCCTCTTCTTTGAAATACCTGTAGTTTGGCAACTGGTAGATGAAAGGTTCTGCAGTCATGCTCCCTATCACGTAATCATTATAGCTTGGTAGTCTATTCTTGCAGAATGACACTGTCAGACTTTGCTTTTCTGTAGTGATCTTCCACCCTACACAATGCATTTCAGCTCCCTGCAGTATTCTCCTTTGCTACAACTAATAGACACATCAAACAACACATGTAGCCCTAGGAAGAGACAGCCCCTGAATACAATGAAGGAAACAACCTGCCTTTCCTTCTTGGTGCCTAAGACACTTATTTACAATTTCAGAGTTGTGTCTTTCAAGTTCATAGGGAGCCCCTTGTGGGGGCTAGTGAATTAGCCTTAGGGGTAAGCCTATAAACACTGTCTTGATATTGGACTATGTAACGGACAGTTTATTTCACTATACCTGTAGGAAACATTAAGGATTGTAAGCTCCTATGACAATAGAGACAACCTATGTAAAGGGAGGATAATAAACTTGATAATAGATGGGTTGAAATATAAGGAGAAGATTGCATGCAACTTCTGTCTTCTTTGCATTCTTTTTCTTGCTTTGGTTGGGGAAAAGAGACTTCACCAGCATCCTTACAGTGCTGTGTGACTCTCTTATGGGTACTACTACATCTAAAGTTAACATTATGTATAAGCTAGCTGGAAACTTGAGTGTTGTGAAAAAGTAGACTGCCACAAAACTGAAGTAGCTGTCAGATTCAGTCCCAAGGATTAATTATTTCGCCCCCTTGCTGGCCTCTCTATAACTTGGCACATCTGTGGTCCCTGCAATTTACTGAAGCATTTGTTTGCATTTTAACTAGAGAGAAGTAATGTGCTTTCTATTGTGATTTATCCAACTTAACCACAGTGAATTATATTTTGTAACACTAACTTCTTTAGTCTTTTGTGTCTCAGCTTGCATTTTTTTCCCTAAACTGTTTTGGTCTAACATCTTAGGTCTGTGCATACCAATGCTGATACAAAGGGCTTAAAGCTGCTCTGTGTGTTTAAAATATTAATATTTTAATAGTGTGAGAAGATCTGTTAATTATTAAGCATTTGGTGTTAGAATTGTTCAAGTTCTTCATGGCTTCCCCAGTAGCTGAAGTGGATTCTTGTATGAATTTTATTGGAAGTGAGAGGGCCGACTCCTACTGATTTCATCAGTTAGGCGTGTTTCATTGGAAATCTTATCAGGCCCTAGACCCAAACTTTATACACACTGTTACAATCCCTATGGCTATACACATTTATAAAGATGTGCATTCAAGTGTTAAAGATTTGGTTTTAGATTAGAAACTTAAGATACACAGTTTATTTCTGCATCAGATGTCTCATCTTTCATATTCTCTGCCACATAGCCTCCAGAAAAATCCAACTCAGCAGCCAAAAGAAATCACTCTGCACTCTTGATATTTAACACTAAGATCTGGGAGTGCAACCTAGGTGTCGAGTGAGAGGAAATGGCATCACACCATTTAGCTAGAGTGCATCATCTGATCTTACGTCTCTTTTCTGCTTCTTGTCAAGCAGGTTCCCAATTTTGGTTTGAAATGCTTGCTCTTTTTTTGTTAATAAACATCTCCAACTTGGAAGGTGGAATGCTAAAGTACATGCCTAGGCTCAAGAAGAGAGTCTTCCTGTCATCGGTGAGTTAACATGGAGACCATCTAAATACAGGAAGATCAGGATAAATGGCTTGAAAGCAAGCTTCAAATGGATCCGTGCCAAATTAGTCTTATGAAAGATATGAAATGATAAGCAAACCATAAAAAAGAGTGGAAGGAAAAAGTGGGAGAAAAACCCAAAACTTTTATCTGGAGGAGATGGTACATGCAATGGAAGATGTAAAGATTGCTCAGTCATGAATGTTGCTTCAATCTTAATTTCAATCTTTATTTTTTTATATTAACCATATTTTAAACCATGAACCAAGCAGAAGAAAGATTAATACTTGCGTAATTCAAGCCTGTTTTCCTTTTTTTCTTTTTCTGGATAAAAATCCTGCCTTTGGCACAGGCATAATTTCCATTTCAGCGTATTCCTCCGGTATTTGCTGTTCCTGGGGGAACTTGTGCATTTAAAATGCTTACTGATTTCACAGTCTCCAGAAATTTCAGTGTCTTTTAGAAAAACAAATGAACACGTGCTGTCTGTCTCTGGAATGTAGTCTCTTCTTGTTTGGATGTGAGATTATTAATTCTAGGGAAGAAAAGAGCTTGAATCATTAGGTACATGATATCAAATTGTAGGATGTTCCTATCACATATAGATGCTGCAAAGGTAGCCACAGAACACAGGGAAGGCTGAAGGCAGGGTCTGATTCCAGGAAGGATGGATAACTAATGAAAAGAGCATAAACCTGGGTTGCTTTGATGTGTCAGTTTCTAGGACCTCTCTTGGGATCACAGACGCAAACAGACAGAAATTTAGCCTGAGAAAACATTCGGTACACTGCATGAGTACCAGATCACAGAAAACAAAGATTTCATATCTATGTCTTTCATAAACTGTGCTTACCACTTCTTTGCTATAGCCAAATATAGAGGTCAGCATGTCCATATGGTATCCAGATAATCAAATTGAATAAAATAGTAAGTATCAGATAATCAGATACTCTTGATTGGATTTTTGTCAGAAGGTCATAGCAGCCATGCCAACTCTTGCACAAAAATTTAAATTAATTATTTAATGACTGTATCTGGTCATAATGTACTGTTTTAGCATCATCTGAAAAGTGACGTCTGCAGTGGCACAATATTTGCAATATACAGGCAGGATGTTGCAAGTATGAATTGTAATAGGGCATTATGAATTGAGGAGCTATTTTGATCTGTTAAAATCATTCTTTTGCTAAGAATACCCCAAACATTTAATTCACTGTAAAAGTTTGCTTTTTAATTTTTTCCCCCCTATAGATTCACTAAATTCTCAAAAAGTAGTTGTTCTGTTATTGAGACTGAGTAACTTCACAATTGCATCACATATAGGAAGCAGCCAAGCAACGCTCGTGGGTCATTGCTTAAACCTCTGGCCAAGCTCTTTTATTTGGAAGTTGTGTATGTCATCTGGAAGCAGGATAGCGTGGTAAAAATGTTTAATAGTGATGTTCCTGGCTTCTCAGAACTTGTTCGTACAATTGCAGTACTTCCTGCTACCATACCTCTCACTATAGAGTTGTCTACCAATAGGAACAAGCATGTCATAGAATCATAGAAGTGTCTTGGTTGGAAGGAACCCTTTAGATCATCAAGTCCCACCATCACGCTAACCTGCCAATATGAGGCATTTAAGAATCAACAGTGAGATAATCCTGTGATCTGCAGGGGAGCTGGCACAGTCAATGTATAGTAATTCTTTCAATAAGCAGCAAAATAAACAAACAAAAAGGTATATAATGGGTATAATGGGGGAGGGTTGTGGTTTTGTTTTGGTTTTTTTTTTCTTTTTGCAGGGTGCATAGCAAGCTGGATTTGGAAGGTACTGGCATCCTGAAGCAGTGTCTTACGTAATAAACACTGATAGCAAGGCTTGAGCCGTTAGAGTAAATCAGCACATTGATTTCAACAAGAGCCAGTGTCGGTGGATCTTACTGTGCGGTATGGAGTTGTTGCTGTGCATGGAGTTCCATGCTGCCAGTGTTTTGGCACAGAGGTAGAGCTTCCCAGACCACCTTGATGTGTTTGTTCTAATGGCACGATTGGACCAGCAGGCAAGGACCACGGTATCAGAAGATCTTGTTGCCTTCGTGCACCTGGCCTGTGAACCCATACCCTCACCTGTGTAGACCTTTCCTGTCTATCTCAGCGAACATCAGAATGAAAGCTGTTTGGTCTAATTACTGCCATCTGCCTTTGTCATTTCCTTGATGGACTGAAGTATTTGAGTATTTGGAATGCCTATTCCTCCATCACTTGTTGCACATTCACAGAACCACAGAATCGTAGGGGTTGGAAGGGACCTTGAGAGATCATCGGGTCCAACCCCCCTGCCAAAGCAGGCTCCCTAGCTCATATTGCACAGATAGGCGTCCAGACAAGTCTTGAATATCTCCAGAGATGGAGACTCCACACCCCCCTAGGCAGCCCATCCCAGTGCTCTTGCATATATGGTATAAATTCAATCTACACTCTTCAATATGCTTCTTAAAATGATTTGCATCAAAAACTTACTCTTAAATTATTTGCTTCAAAATTTGTGATGTGAACCATGCATGATGACATGGCCTTCATTTTCACCACTGGTAGAAACTTTTGTTGGTGTTTTTTTTTTTTTGTTTTTAAGGAAAAAGGCATCCCATCTTAATTTTTCTTGAATTAGGCTTTCCAAGGTTCAGACAACTCTAGTGAGATTTATCACGCTTGCATAAGAGATACACAGCAAGGCCCAAGAGATTTTGGCAAGTTCTGAAGTGGCTGAAACCAATATTAAACTTCCTGGAATATTCAGAGGAAGAAGCCTAGCACTGCTGGTTTGGTTTTGGTTTCGTAGGAATTTGGGGTTTTTTTTGCTTTAAGAATGGGAAGAAGACTTTTTTTTTTAATCTGTTACTGTGGGAGTAAAAGCACTGGCTGTGTGCCAAGACCTAAGATTGCTCCCTGTGGAAAGGTAGTGCTTGACAGGAGATGATTACTTATTTAGCTACCAAAAACCAAATTAGGCTTGCCTGAACCTGAGGAGCATAGAAGCATTTATAGAATCTAGTGGTAGTGAAGAGTCTAATGAAAGCCTGGGCCCACAAGTGTTGAAAGAACTTGAGGGTTTGTCCTTATTTTGGACTTGGAGCAGCCAAGAAGGGACAGAGTTTTATATGACCCTGTAACAGAGCTGCTCTGGAGGCCAGATGTGTAATCTGAAAGATCAAGAAGGAAAAAAAGCACACAGTGACCTGCCAAGAGTGAGAATGCACTAAAAACATCTGTACTCTTCTTTAATGTCATTTTAGCTGCACGTGAGTGACATTTAATGAGAAGTATCATGGGGATGATGATTTTCTTTTCAGTACGTGGGTCTGATAAACACAGAACACAGCTAAATCCTTGGGTATGGAATTATGCTGTGAAGCGTTTGTGTTGTATATGCTGTGTATGCACCTGTGTGCTCAAATGCACATTCCCAAATTAAATTATTCTCTCAAAACTATAGATTGTATACTTATTTCTACAAGATGGGCAAAATAATCTTCTGTGACTATTCACACTAACACCCTTCTTATCTATAACAAACCATGTACCAGGAAATAAAAATACTGCTTTTCAAAATTTTGCAGAAGTAAAATTCTCAATTGTTGAGAATTTTGGAATGATGACTTGTCCCATGCTTTCAAATTATTTTTTAAAGTGTTTAATCACTGTTAAGCCTACTGTCGTGGTATCATTCCTAGTGGTTAATACAGATGATCAACACAGTCCCCATCCTCAGTAGGAAGCTGATGTGAATTCTGGTTTCACTTGTGTTGGCAAATAATATTACTGGATTGAACTCAACCACCTGTATCTTTCTTCTGTCATTCTCAAACTACACTGTCACATAAAACCCAAAAGGCATCACAGAATTCTGTTAGCAGTGAGGCAGTTTCCCTGGGGGTGGAAGAGTGAACAATTGGCCCTAATTGCTAACTGCTGCCCAATCCTCCAGGCAGGGTGTATTGCCTAAGAAGCCCTTAGCTCTCCACAGTAGAAGAGCTAAGATTTCAGGAGCAAAGACCATTTGAAACAAGGGTGTACTCTGAAAAAGAGTTTATGTGTTGCTGTGTCAGAGAGAGAACTGCAATTTAGTTCAGCTGACACAGAAAAAACAGCGGGCGAGTCAAGCTGGATTGTAGAGTTAAAGTTGAATGTAAAGCCAAAAAACATATCTAAAAATGTAAATGCATGAGTAATGATATCTAAAAATAAGATACACGTTGGGTGGTAACTGAGACTTCCAGCATGATGTCTTATGATTACTTCTACTGTTTACACAAAAATTAGTTTGTCATCCTAAACAAGAGTCAGTGTTGTTTGAAACATAAACATTTCCTAATGAAAAATGTAAAAGATATGCACTACAAAAATACTAAAAAACAGTTAAAAAGTAAAGCTTGTTATGCACTTTACAAAAGACCTACTCTACTATTTAAACAGTAATGAAGATACAAAATACATTCTATCTTTAATTAGAATGAGTCTGGAAGACAGACGAAAGGAATGCAATAATGATTCACTTAAATGAATCATGAACCCAGGGTGATTCACTTAAGTGAATCATTATTCATGACCCTGTATTCATGAAGTATATGATTTTAAAAGTTGAACCTTTAGTTGTAAGAAGTGTGGACTATATTTTTAACAATTTTAAACACTTTCTAATTTTTTTCTCTGCTCAGTGTTGATAAGCTGGTAGTGGAATGAATATTCATGTAAGTCCTTTGGGGAAAATATGAACTATGTAGTCCTGCCAGGAATTTTGTAAATAATGATCTTCTTAGCTCCCTAGCTATAAATTCCAAAGAAGGTAACAGGAATAACATGAATGGAGACTAAATTATTGTTCAAGATTCAGGTCATTCCAGAAGATACTGATATATATATATGTTAATACTCACAGGAGGCAGTCAGGCCCTCTTCTTGATATCAGTGAATTCCATTAAATCAGTGAAATTAATTCCAAATTAAAAGCCCACCAAAAAAAAAAAAAAAAAATCCTGGAATGTCTCTCATAAAAGAGCACCTAAATTTCATTCAGTTTATTTGTTGCCAAAGGGACAAAATCATAGTGATCTACATTTGCGCTGTGAAATTAAACCATTACCAGTTGGTCTTTTGGTCTCATGAAGTGTCCTAAAGTCTTTTCATATGAGATATTACTGCTCTATTAAAATCATGCTTAGTCATCTTTGGTTTATACAACAAAAATTTTAACCAGCAAACAATTCTCAACTTCTTTTCATTAAAATGAAATATTTTCACACTTTTCCAAACTACTGGACACATTTTCCCCTGCTGCTGATGAGGAAGACCTTATCATTGATGGCAATTCAAATTGCAAGAGTTTAAATTAAATGTGACATTGCTTTCTGCTATGGTGAGAGCTTTTTGTATCACAGACAATAAAAAGGTCACAGTAGGCTTTCTTCATTAGAAAAATAACTCCTATTGTGTTAAACATTGTCCAGAGTCTCAAAAAGAGGAAGTCAAGGTTAGCTTTAATTCAACACAAAAGAAACTCTTAGACATGTTCAAAAATCCCTAACACTGAAAACCTAATCTCTGTGATTCTATTTTGAAAAGATTTTCCACATTATGGAGTTTGATGAGGCTGGAACTATTTCATCAAATACTGAACACGTCATGAAAATATTCATGCATTAGGTGAGGGCCCTATCTATAACAGATACATTTTTTAATCACTTAATTTTTACATGAAACAAAATGGAGGTGGAAGGGAGGAATCTGTGGTAAGCACCATGGTGATTCAAGAAACGCATTTGATACCACTCCAACTCCAGGTTTAACTGCAGTTTCACCTTTATGTCCACCTTTCCATGAAAAACTTCTCTTTCTTGTCTTCATGTATGGAGGCATTTAGAACTAAAAGAGCAAGTGCGGGTGATCTCACATTTGTGGCATGAACCATTGCTTCTAGTACTGAGGAATTTTCTTCTCCCCACATTGCAATGTCTGAGGAAGCTGCAGCTGCAGAGTGCTGGTTCAGTATAAATAGCATCAGTATGGAGTCCCAGGTACTCCCAGCTGCTGGAGGAGCAGAGGAGTGGACAGCGTTGTCCAGAAGAGGGCATGACTAAGATGTCTAACAAGAGCTTACTGCCGGCAGTGCTGTCACAAAACAGCCAATACCCCTCCACTGTGATGAATTGCCCCTTCTGGCATAGGAAGGTTGGCTGATGTTAGGATGTGCAAATTACATCTCCCTGTGGCAGCTTGTCTAAATCTGAACCTTTAATTGTAATTAAGTGATGAATACATTCCCTTCGTTTTTGTTTTGTTTTGGTGAATTCAGCTCTGATAAAGGTGACAGATTAATTGCACTGGGGAATGAAGTCATTGAAACTGGTTGAGAAATGGTTCAAAATGTATTTCATTAACTCCTCCCCTTCCCTCCCCCCCACCCTGAATTATCTAAAAAATGTTCCAGCTGGGTCTAAAAATCATGGCTTAGTGACAGCAGGAGAGTCTCTTCCTTCTACCTGTATCCACACCTTGAAATGCTATTAGTGTGATACATCTGTGCACAACAGCATGGTTTTGTCTGTGCTCTGTAAGACAGGCATCCCAAAAATATTTCAGGATGGCCAGGCAGATGTCTGATGATGACGCTGCTCATCTTCCAGACTGGGGGAAGGAACCTGCAGCCCGTGGCCTGAAGGGAATGAAGAGAGACTTCAAGGCCTTGGGACGGTTCATTAAAAGAAACTCCTTTATCCTAATTGGTAGACTTCAATTTATTATTGTATCTCTTGGGGGCATCTCTGCTGCATAAAGTAAGCAAAGAAGAAGAGTGAGTACATGTAAGTGGATAAATCATGATTTTAAAATTGTTATAAAGCATCTTCTGGCCTTCTCTGACTCCACAGAGACTGTTTTTCATATTGAAAAACTTTAACCAGGAGAAACACACCAGGATAAACAAAGGAACATCTAGCAAATTGTACCAGAGATGATAAATAAAGCTATATTAGTTTATATGTGTTCCATGCATGCAATGTGAAGAGGCAGCTTTGTGCAATGCAGTGGGGTTCTTTGTCACACAAGGTAATTGTTGCCACCAAACGAATGTTTTATGTAATACAGAATTCTGGTTCAACATAGGAAATTTAGGTAACTGACAAAGGACCAGATCTTTTATGACCAAACATTTCTGCTAATGTGTATTTTCCATCTTATCTGCTCTATTTCTTTTTTTTTTTTTTTAAGCAACTTGTTTTTATTGGACTATGAGTAGCAAATTCCTACAATTTTATAGCCATGTGACATTGTTGTCATTACTTTTTAGCACAGGAAATGGTACATCTGTTATTAGAGACCAGAAGAACTCTCCCATGAGTCACCAAAAAGCATATGCCAAAACTAATTAAACTAATGCCAATTATGACAAGTCAGTTTAAGACCTATAACAATTTACAGTACACAGACTTTGCAGGAAAGGGGTAGACTAGGGGTATGAAGGTAGTGGGAGTTTAGGGTAAGGATCTGAAATGTAATTTCACAGAAGAGGTAAAGCTCCCTTGTCCGATTTTTTTTTCTCCATAATTCATCCACCTATGTTGAGCTAGCCCAAGAACCACTTTCAGAGCTTTATTTCCAGTTTTATTCATTTGTTGCTAAATTAACAGGAAAACTGTTCATTCTGTTTGGACTTACACTTTATATTTCTCCTGGTATGAAATGTTAGTTCTTATTCTAAGATGACAACTGTTTTAAAACACAATTTAATTTATCCTTGTATGTAATATTTGCTAGGAGTTACACTAAATTTCATGGGACTCCCATGAGAATCTGCTAAAGAGATGTTTTGATCTTGATCTTCTTAAGAAAATTCATAACAAAATACAGTTATTTTAAGTATAAAGCTAAGGAATACACCAAGAACAGCAATGAAAACTTTGATAATAAAGACCATGGAACTATTTTTTTCCTATTACAACTCCAAGATCAAAATACCACAGGTCTGATGTCTAATTTTAAGGAGGCTCAAAGGCCATCTACAACCTGAAATATCAGTAATAATCAACCTGGTCTCTGCAGGCAGTAGTACATAGCACTTAAGAAAAATGAGTCCTTTTGAACTTACAGTTTCTGAAACCAGATTATTTTTCCATTTGTATAGCAATTTACAGCAGTGCAACTAAAAATATGTCTTTCAAAATAAAGCTTGTGGAATAAAGCACCCAAAAAACCTGCATGCCAACAGCAGGAAATTATGACACATATTCAAATTTTATGAACTGCAAAAAGAATACTATTCATGTGCAGTTGGATATTCACCCTAAATCGTTTACTGCAGAAAAAAAAAATTGTGTGGTTCACAGTGCATATACAGGAGTAGCCAAATTTGACCCCGTATCTCCTACTATTCCCCAAACTCCTTCCACATGCACTTTTTAATAATTAAGCTCTTACGTACCCGTATACTAGAAATTTAATTCAAATGCTTGTGTTGCTAATGTTATGAAACAAGGGTATAATTATTAAAACGCAGACATAGGAGTGCTACCTTAAGTGACCTTTTTTTTTAATCAGAGTTTGCCCACCAAGCTAGCTCTAACCATCTGAAATCCTTTCACTAATAAATGCCCTACTCCATTCTTCCCTTGTTCTAGCGACACTTGAACGATTTATCACTGCCCATCTTTGTTTCGGAGTACTTTTGTGACCTCAGCCTACCTGTTCATGTCTTGTATCTGCTAAATTAACTTGAGCGAGTCCAAACAATTATTATGATCTAGTTTCTTGCCTCTTCCCAACCTAATTTAAAACCAGTGTTGCAGGTCTTTCTACTTTTAAGTCTGGGAGTTTGTCCTTTTCACTCAAATGAGGATTTTGTGATAGCCAAAAAAGTTCCTTATACAAGAAAAAAAATGTCCAAGCTCTCATCACCACTGCTATAAGTAGTGGATCAGTCTTCAACACTAATGGTGATAAATTTCTGGCACAGGATATTTGGCAATTTCAGGTGTCTCTTTAGTACCCTGAAAAAATTCTCTGAATTTTCCATGATACCATAACTTATCACCCTGCTGCAGTGCTGCCCTGCACACAGATTTCCTGTTTATAAAGTGAACATCTTCTGGCAATTTAGGATATTTAGTGTTCTTAAATTAATATCTAATCCCATTATGTGGGAGGAAGTATGTCATACTACTTTCATTAACTAAGTTGAAACATCTGTGGCTCAAAGCTCCCTGGCATGGTCTCAGTGATCAAGATCTCCTTAATCTTTTTGGTTGATGTGGTGGGTTGACCCTGGCTGGAGTCCAGGTGCCCACCAAAGCCGCACTACCACTCCCTTCCTTGGCTGGGCAGGGGAGACAAAATATAATGAAAGGCTCCTGGGTTGAGATAAGGACAGGGAGAGATCATTCATCAATTACCATCACAGGCAAAACAGATTCAACTTAGAAAAGTTCACTTAATTTATTACCAAACAAAT
>VZTU01014092.1:1464-21894 GCA_013400835.1 Zapornia atra
GGGGCAGGGAATGGAGAGTGAGGGGTTTCAGTCCGTTCCTCCCAAGCTGTCTTCCATCTCAGCTGTGGGGGGGGGGCATTCCACATACACACACCCTTCCCCTGCGGCACCGTGGGGTCCCACCCACGCGAGAGTCGTGTCCACGACCTTCTGCAGCGTGAGTCCTCTCTATCGGGGAGTCATCCCCTCACCACAGGCCTCTCAGCAGGACTCTCCCCTCCATAGGGTGCTGACATCCGGGTCCAGACCCCCCGGCCTGGTCACCCGCAAAGTCACAAGTCCCTTGGCAAACCTGCTGAGGCGTGGATCAATCTTCACAGGCATAGTTGTCTCTGCTCCCCGTCCTCATCCATGGGCTACGGGGGGACACCCGTTTCACCATGGACTCCACCACGAGCTGCAGGGGAAACTTTCTCTTCACATTCTTCATCTCCCCCCCCCTCCTCCGGGCCTGGCCTTGGAATCTGTGCAGCTTGTTACATCTTCTCACTCCAGCTCCCGTGGCAAAGTGCACCTGCCAGCAGTTTTTTTTCTCCTATATGTGATTCACAGAGGCGCTATGACCAGCTCTGATAGGTTTAGTCTCAAATTTGGCCTTGACTGTACCAATGTTTTTCAAAATGTGGGGCTCGCAGAAAGCTGTAACTGCAGCTTACAAGAGCCACTGAAGCAGCAGTTACACCAAACTGCAACAAATGGGTAAGCAAACCAGGGGTAGGAAGTGTCCTTTAGATATTTCTATACTGGTGAATCATGGGTTTCATACTTCACAACTTATTCCTCACCACCCAGTAGGATGGTGTGTAATACAACTCTGCTAGATCTTCCCTTTATGTTTCTTAAACTTTTCTAGCCCCAGACACAGACAACAGTGCTGCCTCATGCATCTCTGAATTTCAAAATAATTACATACTCAGTATTTAAATGCTTGATAGAACTAATACATGAATTCTTAAAATAAATCTGCAAAATAATGCTAATAAATCTACAAATTAAAATAAAAATAGCTATAAAATTGGAATAAATATGCAAAATACCACTCCATTTTCCAGCATACATGCTCTCTGTCCTTCCTTAGCCATACAAACTCCTCTATGCTTCTCTGCCATGTCCTATTACACCTCTGTGAACCCAGCTGTCAAGAACCTGCCGATGTATTAAGACTGAAACCTGCTTTGGTGTCTTTCTCAAGTTCCTGACATTTTCCTGGAGATGCATCATGCAGGTGTTTTGCTATCTTCCCTCATTTCTCTCCTCTTATGTTTGGTTCCCTCATCCACTACATACTTCCAAGGTTTTTCCTGGATCTATATTCTATTTTTTTCCTCAGTTGAGGATCCTATCAGCAGTTTTCCTCAAAGCCAGGACAAGTCCTGGCCTCACAGAAAGCTATTCACTAGAGGGATCCCATTTCTGCCTAGAAGTTCTCCTTTGTAGCATTCTGTCTGGTGGCTAAGGAAGCCAAAGTCCTTCTGTCATCACCCTCTGTGCAGCCAGACATTCTCCTTCAGCCTGAGCCATTGTAATTTCCAGGATCACATTCAGAGCCTCTGTTCTTCACCTCCCAGCGTTGAGCAGCTGCCAGTTATGTGAATCTAGTAAATCCACCAAAGGTCTTCCCTCCCCCATCCTCCAGTTCCCCTGAGGCTAATTCTGGCTTATTGCAAGCCATCTTTCTTCCCTGCTCCATCACTGCCCACTCTCACTACTTCTCTGATGCATGCACATGTGGGGTCCCCTCAGGTCCTCTTGATGGCAGATGCTGCCTCTGCACGTCCCTGGCCTGGACAAGGGGCCTCGTGGCTTAGTTGTCAAGCTCATCTCTTCTATGTGACCGTGCCACCTTCTGCTTTCTGCCATGCAAGGCTGCCACAGCCTGTCCACTTACATGTCTTCTGCCTGAAGACCGCAAAAGGCATTGCTGTTTTTCCAGCGATGGAAGACACCAGGAAGCAAACCAGTAATGCAATTAATGCCATGTGATGTGGTGAAATAAGTCATGGAATATCTACAGATATCCATTGGGCCTCCTAATTCTCCTGAAGATCAGGAAATACTCAAGCCTTATACTCCTGGCAAGGACTTGTTCTGGGTCACTCAGCAGAAAATTTCTATTGCTCCTAAGCATTATCAGACTAAACTCTCCTGCTTTCCAGGTCTAGAGATCTTAAGTTACTTCCCTTATTTTTTTTATTGTGTGGTTTGCATGAGGTGAGGTATTTTAAAACATTATTGCTGCACCATTTCATTGAGGTAATAGGCTTTACAGTTATTAACTTTGTTCATCAGCTGGTTCAGTGCCCTTGGAGGAAGCCTGTCCATTCCTCTATATGACTTCAGTCATATAAAAAAGATGTATTTATTGCAGAATGAAATTCAAGTTTTGAAACCTTTTACTTCAAAGCTATCTGCAAAAGACAGTTTCCTTCCTTTTTTTTTTTTTCATTTTTAATAATGAGCTCTTTCCATTGATGAGTTTTTGGCACAGTCCATTTTGAAACCTTGCTATTTGAAACAGCTTGCTGATGTTTTCTTAAATTACATCCTCTTGCGGGTCCATAAAATCCTGAAGTTATTACAAATAAATAAACTGAGTTTCTTTTCATGATGTAAACCAGCTTTGAATGAAGTCATTGAGTGGAAGTTTGACTTGGATTGCTTCTGAAATCTGCTCAGACCCAGGGCAAAGTTCTGCATTTCCTCTCTGTGCTGCAGAAACTGGTGAGCAGCTGTTCTAAGTCGTCTGAGTGGAGCAAACCCCCATTGCTTAATGTCTTGTTTTAACTTCCATTGGGAAACCAATTATCAGTCCATACTCTCCACCTCTCTTTTTCTCACTTTTTCCAAGTAGTATCTCCCTGAGAGAGTTCAAGACTTAAGTATTACTGAAAGAGATGAGATATCGGAAAGCTCTCAGGAGTTTACCCGTCTCTCCTGTGCTAGGCATCCTATCCTATCCCACAATTCAGGAGGCCTCAATACTAACCCAAATCAGTGGAGGTGGCACAGCTGTTTAATGACCTGCGCTCCTCTGAGCTGGACGTCAAAGCTCATGGCACCAACGTGATAAGAGGACAGCGCAGTGCAGAATCTTCTGGGCCACGAACAGGCATTGCTATGAAATTACACTGGCTCTTCACCCCACACCCCACCCCTGCCACTACTTCCCATTCTGGTCCTCTACACTTCCATGGATCTTCATGATTATGCTGGCTAGCCTTTGTGTCAGAGGAAAATTAGATCTACCATGTCCTTTTGCAAGGATCCAAATCCAAGTCAGTATCACCCCAATGGTGGTTTGCTCCACTGCGCTTACAAGGAGACGTCAAAACGTTATGTTGGATGCTTGTGGCTTTTGAAAATCTTGTTGGTCTTAGCACAAAGTTACACATTTATTTTACTAGCCCTTTGATCATTCATCATTAAGACTTTACAGACTTAGTGCCATTTTCACAAATGCAGACTGTCAAGCCAAACACTCAAAATAGGCAGGGATCATTTTGTGTGTCAAGCAAGCAAACAAAACACTCACAACCTGTGTTTTAGTTCTTTCATGAGCTGTACTTATAGCTAAGCAATATAACTGATTAAGTCTTATAGTACTGACTGTAATGGTCAGGGCAACCTGTTCTCACATCTCCTGACAGAGGACCAGGCTCTGGCACTGGAATTGTGTATCACATTTTAAGTGGTGTTGCCATGTGAAAAGCCCTGTGCAAGCCCTGGGACGATTGTTGGAGTGAGGTACTACTCAGACCAAAATTAACAAGTATCTGCCCATAATCTTCACAGGAATAAACTCAAGAGTGAGAAAAAGCCAGACAAGATGGCAGGATGACTGGAAGATAAAACACAAGCTCTATTGAACAAAACAGCTTGAAGTAACAGAACAATCTGTTAACAGGTGAAAATATAAGTTCACTGTTTAGCCCTGTGATTGAGGGATGTGTGCTATTTGCTCCTTCTCAGTTGAGATATTTTAGCCTCATCAGAGTGACAGCCAGAGGGTTGTCACTCTGATCCCCCAATGGCTGAGCACTGCACACAGCCCATCTTGTGTCCACTGGCAGAAGTTAGCACTGTTCAGAGGGCAATGTTGTATTCCCACCCCCCTCTCCCACTACCCTGAAAACCCTAAGCAGAAAACCAAAATATCAGCAGATCATTTCTTGTGCCTGGAAGCACTGTTACTGCAGCCCATGGTGTTGTGCAGGGTGTCCAAGCCCACCTCTGCCACTCCCCCAGAGAGATGGGGCGATGGTTCACCACGTAGCACTCTGTGGGGTGGAGAGGGCAGTAGGTCAGGTCAGTCAGGCAGCAGCACGTTTTGGCAGATTAAGTGTGACCACAGATTCTGGCTAGGAGAAGAGAACCGGTACATATGGCTTCCAACTACAGCTCCCATGCAACTCTGTGGCAGAGTTTTAGTGTGGAAATATTTCAATTTTCAGACATTAGAGGGTAGAGTGAAGTATGGAAAAAAGCCTGCTGAAAAATGGAAACTGTTCACAGAAAGCTGATACTTAAATAATTCATTTAGCTGCATGCTAATTTTCTGTCAATAAACAGTTCCAAAAATTTCCTGATCATCCCTAGTCAAGTCTGCAACATATACTGACTTTTTTATTCCTCCAAGTACCTCTGAACCAGTTAACCCTGCTGTTTTCTCTTCCTCCACATAAGGTAGAGATTTGTTCATCTCGTGGGATGCTCAGCCAGCCCTCGGCTCCCCATACTGACGGCCAAGTTACACTTACAGCTCCATGAAATAGTGTTTATGTAAGAGCTAGAGAGAAAAGACACCTATGAACAAAGAAAAATAATTATGTTTGTTTGTGTTATAGAAGCCTTCTGCAGTCCCACTCGCTGGGCCTCAGAACATAGCACAGGCTAAGATCATAGGTGCAGTCCAAAGCAGCTTGCAATCTAATTAAGAAAAGATGTAACCCACTGGTGCAGCGAACAGCTAGAAAGGGATGGAAGAAGCAGTCTCTTCTTAAAACAGAGGAAGAAAAAAGGATATGCTTTTGCAAATCACCTGATTCCAGCATTTGGTGGGGCTTGAAAAATCTCATTGAGTATCACGAAGCCAACAAATAATCAACAGTTTGTAACAAACCTTGAGACTGGGTAAAGGTTTGACATATTACTTGACAGTTTTTTTCCTCTTTTTTCTTTACATGGGTGCTTCATGCTTGTGCCTTCAACTGAAAGGTGAGTTAGTATGAACTATACTGTCCTGTACTGTGGAGGTAGCCTCTAACAGGCAAGGTGTTGTTAAGGAATCATAATTGTTAAGAAAGCTTTAAAAACCGGTATGTTGTATACCGTCTTGACAGATCCCTGAAATTACAAATGCAATGCTGAGGGAACAGATCAGATGTACGGATCAGCCTCTTTCATCTGAATGAGTAATCTAATCTATACCTATTCATACTTCAGTAAGAATTACTTCCCCAAGGATTACCTTTTTGTCAGTACTCTGGTAATGTGCTTATCTCAAAGTCCTAGCAATTCCCCATATCCTCATGTGTCCCAGCTCCCGTTGGTTTCTAATTACTTGCCAAAACTTCTGGATTCTGGGAGGTGCAACTGCACATTTTCATATTTAATTCACCACAACAACTTTCCTTCCAACAACTGTGGGGAGCAGGCAGTAGGAATATGAGTGTGGCAGAAGTTATGTATCAATGAGAATCATGGTTATGTCTGGTAGCGTCACACAGAATCATGGTAAAGGTGACAATACGGCCACGTTTTAGTATGTCTTGATTTAAATCTGTCATGCTTAGTAGGAATAGTATTGATGACCCTTTGGAAAACCACATGTAAAAGAAAAATGCCTGACAGAAACAGAAGGTAGTATTGATTCAGTTTGCAACGCTCCTCTCTCTGTACCTGTTTTCAATGCAAAACTAAACTATGGCACCGAGACCATCACAATTTTGTTTGAAAGAGTTCACCCAAAATAGTTTTTTTTTTAAAAAAAAACCAAAGTTACATAGTGATTACTGGAGGAAAAGGCAAAATAAATATTATAAAAGATTCTTCCGTATGATAGCAAGTGATTGTTGGTGGAGGAAGTCAGAAGGCGAAAACCAAAAATAAAGTCAACTTTTCAGCAGCCTCTTGACTGAAAATTTCCACCTTGGAAAAAGCATACTGAAGTCCCAATACTCTTGCTCAACATAGTCTTGAAAACATGTGAATATATTAGTTTTCAAGTGTCCACAAAACTTCACAGCTGCTACAGGCAAGTGCTGTGGTATTTAGATCTGTTACAACCAGACATATTTAGATTATCAATCAGTCATTTGTAAAGTACTGCAGTCACTAAATCATGGCTCAGTCAGCCTAGGCTGAGAGTGGCAATCTTGATCTGTAATGATTTCAACATCATTCTTAGAATTGCATAGCTCTAAATACCCCTCAAAACTTTACTCCAACCTGGTCTAATTCTTCAGAAAATATAATCCTTCAAAACCAGTACTGAGTTAATACTTCGATAGGATAAAAAGGGATATTCATGATGCTGATTAGGATGGACTGTCAGTCTGACAAGCCATGAACATGAAACGCAAACTGCTCGTGATTATTTAACTCCTTGGAACAGAGTCCCATAACCAGGCTGTTAACTCAATTTCCCTATTAAAGCAATTACAACTTTCCCATGTACAATTTTTCAAAAGTTTATATGTAAATATGATGCATTTCTGCATTTCCTGCCCTGAGCTTATGTAGCATTGCTGTGTATTTTTTAAAAAGCTGTAACATTCCACAGCACAGTTGGCTGAAGTAGTTGTTGAAGTGTACAAGGAGTACCCACACTGCAAAGCCTGTTTGCATGGTTATTTCAAAGTGTATCTGTTCCAGTGGAAAAGAACGCTTGTGTAAGGACTATAAACATTTATCTACACTATACATCTTCGCTCTTCAGAATAATAGCATAATGTAAGGTGGTAAGGCATGACCATGGGGGCTGACTGTTACTGAGCTTCAAATCTGCCATTCTCTTTACCTATTTCGACCTCTGCTTCCCAGTTAGGTCCCAGTGGCATGTGTCTCATATGGCTCAGTGAGGCTCTCAGGCTTACAAAGCTTGCCTGGAAGGAATGCAAGTCCTCCCGTGTGCTGCTGGTAGAAACTATATCCAGTAAACACCAACTAGTGATCTAAAATCTTTTGCGAACATGTAGTCAAGGAAAGCTTAAAAACCTCAGTCTGCAACAGTAATAATTACTTTGATTGAATAATGGTTCTTTTTCTAATATGCAAATTATTAAGATAACAGGATTCCTGAACACTACAGAAAGGGTCTGCATTGAGTCATTTTGGCTGGGATCTGATAAGCCAGAAGGATATTTTTGGGAAGAGAGTTTTTAAAATAAATTTTCAGATTTTAAGCTTTCCCTCCCCTGCTGTCAATGGATTGAGTCCTTTTCCTTAGCCTGATCAAGGACTTTGTACACTTTTATGAAGGTGGGTTTTTTTGCCAAGTCTTTACGGAAACATTTCTGGCTTGGAGGAGAAGAAAGAAAAGACAGGCAGCACTCTTCTAACCAAACTGCCCATATTTTTTAAGGTTCCCTGAGATGAAACTGCTGACATTAGGACCGGCTCATAGGCTGACTGCAGCCTGCAGCAAAGTGCTAACAATGAGGTGCCCGGGGAATTTTAAGAAATACCTTTGTTGTACCATGAAGCAAATAGCCTGTCTGCTTTATGAGTAACGTAAACAGGAGCCTTTCTACATGTGTCATGGCAAGGAGACCAAGACAACTATGGAAGGTGCTAGTTTAACAGCTCTGGCACATGGCCAACAAAAAGTCTATGAGGTCACACCATTTCCAAAGTCACAGGGTGCAAGCTGGTGGTGGAGGAGAGGTAGCCATTATATCCACTGATGTAAAACAGTCTCCCACCAGCTGCTCTGATTTATAGGAGATGCAACTGTGCAAGCCAGCCTTAAAAAAACAATCTTTAGACACCTCATGTCCCTATCTTCACTGTCATACATTTTGTTCACTTACCTTTTGGACCCTGAAGTTTTTAATCTAAATATTAAAGGCTCTTCCAGGTCCTTGAACCACCTCAAACTATCCTTGAATAGAGATAGCTGCTGCTTTCTTAGCCACAGACTGGTTATCACTCAGTTTTACACATTTTATTTATTGATACTCTAAGGTCAATCAAGATGATCAGTGTGTCTTATGCAGCTAGAAATACATCAGATAAAGCACTACTGCAATGTATAATGTATTCATCCATAAGCTTTAGCCTTGGGTATTGGGGTTTATAGGTTTGAGCAACCTACTCATCATGTGGCATCCAAAACCAGCAGCACACCTGCAATTTTCCACTGTAATACAAGAAAATACGTACAGATAACCTTGTAGGAAAGGAAAACCTGCAGATCCTTCCTCATAAATGCATTTTTTTTTAACCACTCCGGGCTTCCAACATCAAAGGGTTCAAAGCAGGGGGAACCAGGCTCCAAGCCTGGCAGTCATGCTCCCTTTTCAGAGGAGATAAAAGCAGCAGAGGAGAGTTACAGTACAACCACAGCATCTCAGTTGTTAAAGAGTACTTGAACACAATGTGTTTCTGGTTAGTTTAAAGGATAAGTAAGATTTAATATCTGGCAGCAAACATAAGTAGGGATTTTTTGCCCTATAAATGATATTTGGGATAATTCAGATTCATGTAGCTTCCACTCTCATAAACTCTATTCCATTGCCTAATTTTCCATCTTCTTTATTTCCGAAAACATGAGTTGTTGAGCTAATGAATTAAAACACTCTGAGGTTTGAGTTTGGCTCTGTGTGCATCTGTGCTCTTTTACTACTATAATTCAATGTGACAAGTTTATTGTCCTAACAAACACTAGCACCTATTGTAGAACTATAATTAAAAAAAAAAAGATTGCTTAAAGCAGCACATTTTCTGCAGAGAAGAGCAAATGTTACCTATTGACATTTTGTTTTCCTCAAATCATGTTTCCCTTTTCATTCCATGGTGGTCACTAAACATGCAAGCCTGTAGGCAAAACGGACTAGATAAGAGTTTAAGGATCAACTTCTGCAATAGCTGGATCAGATCGAGTTCATTCTTTTTATTAGCTTTCAGCTGATACTTATGAGCCCACGCTCAGGACACCGTTTGTGCAAGGCACATTAAACACTGTGAATGCAATGCCTGCCCCAAGGAGCTTGCAACCCAAAAAGATAAGTATGCAAAGATAAGCCAGATAAAAAGAAATGCATAGGACGTTTCAGAAAACAAACCTAAGACCTGGCTTTGTTAAATCAATGTGCAAAAAAGCCAACACAAATGAGAGGTCAATTTCTGCATAAGAACTGACTTAAATGTTTCTATACAACTCAGTCACATTCAGCACAAGCCTGACCCTCCAGATAAATACTAGTCAAAAAAAAACACAAAACCAAAACAACTCCCCAGATCTGCAGCTAAATAAACAACAATGACCCCAAAATAAAATATGAAACACCCTGTTTTTCAAAGCTCACAAAACAAGATTTTAACCATGTATATCGTCTTTATTTGATCCATAATGGCTCTTTGATATATCATGGCAACGTTTTAACCTGTTGATGGAACAGCATTTTCGTGTAACCCATCCCATTGCTAATGAAACAACCAAGTCTTCTCTCATTGCATCTGTTTGAAAGGCTATATTCAATAGCACGTCTTGGAATATTTTATCAGTAGAGGAATGGCAGAAGGGTGGTACACAGACAGAAATGAAACAGGAGTCACTCCATCTCACTTGTTTCTGGGGAAAAAATAAAAGTTGATACTCCTGCAGAGAAACACTAATTCATTGTGGGGTTGGCTTAGCACAGGTAACAAGAAGGAAGTTGTCCACCGCAGGAGATTCCTTTAGGAAAGGAAGTGTTCTCTGCTAAGCTCTTTACACTAGTGACACAAGAGCCCTGGAAAGGTGGGCTTCCTGCTGCAGTCGTTGCCGCTAGATGTTTGGTGTGGGCCATGGGTGGTGGCAAGCTCCTTATGAACATAACATTCCCTACTCCCTTCTCTCCCTCTCCTGCCTCAAGCACAACAAAAGTGACGACCTGAGGTCTTCTGAGCTTCCTTCCCTTGTTCCTCTCCTCAGTCTTGCTGGGCTGAAGCAACCTGTCCCCAGGCAGGTCCAATTCTTCATTTGCAGGCAACAATTCAATTCTGCCCATACTACCAAGAAGTCTTCGGCTGTCTTTAATGGGTGAACTGGAGGAAAATCAGGATGGGGAGGGAACACTGGTCTTGTCTCTTTCAGAACAGTTATTTTCATGTAGCTGAGTGTTTAAGAACCTGGCTGAGAGTCATTAATGCATTTAGACATATTAAGAGCTCTCTCAAATTCCTGTTGTTTTCTACCTTTATGAAGGAGTTCTGTGTCATTAAGCAGCATAGGCATGGTCTCTTTTTACAATATTAGATCCTATTTATTACCAATGCCATATCTACAATACTCTGCAGCCTTCAGCACGCTACCACACGGCATAAAGCAATGGAGTTACCAATCTGATATTAATTTGAGTTCTTACGGTATTTTGTTTAAATAATTATACAAATACAGCAGGAATCTGTTTGGAGCATCTCTGGCACATTTCAGAGAATCTGTATTTTACTTAGCTTGCATCCCTGATTTAATGGAGTTACTACTCAGGGAATGGGGAGGAACAGACACAGGTATATAAGACATATGTTACATATGCCTTTTTTTGGGAAGGGAGTGATGTGATTTTATAAGCTCCCCACTTAGCCTGCTTTTTCTACCCCAGCGTAACTGAAGGAGCTGCACAGCCACAGCTGTTTGATACAGTGAGATACCGCAGCAAGGAGGAGGCAAGCCTGCTCTCACATACTCATCCCCTGTGTCACTCCACCAGCCGGGCCAAGACATTCCTCCCTCAGCCCTCCAGCACCTGGTGGGAACACAGACCCCCACCTCCCACATGCAAGTGTGAGAGATCCAGAAGTTTTATGGGAGCAGACAGTGGCTCATTGTGTTTTTCCGCAGGGGTACAATTTGGCAGATTTGCCCATAATGTTGAAATCTCTGATGCAGTTTTGGAGAATGGGGAAAGTCAAATCCTGTTCTTCTCTGCATCCGTGGGGACAAGTGCATGGCTTAGAGTATGGAATTTAGCTCACTCTATGTGAAAGTTTAAAAAAGAAAAAAACATATATTATTCACGTTTTGTTTTGCCTGAGAAAAAGAACATCAGCTGTGAAACATGAGGTGTTCGTTGTATTTGCCATGCATTCTTTCTGTGAAGAGAAAGAATAACCTATCTTTTGCTAAGAAAACATTTTATCTGCAGGGTATGTTGCATCTGAGTAGATCTATGTATACCAGACAGAGAGGACAGAGAGTAATTGTCATGCACTTTTTTTAACATGCAGCCGTTTCACAGGTGGAAGTTTACTATTAGGACTTGCAACTAACCTATTGAAATGTATTAAGAGGGTTTAAGGCTTCCATTTATCTTCATTAAAGCCAGGCTGAGTTTGAAAGCTGACTTAAGGATAATTTTTCATATCAGGAGTGGGAAGACAGAGGTTTTGCCCCAGCTCTTCAGCTGACTCAGGCAGTGATTTTGGACAAATTCCATCAGTTTGAGATGTGGAAAGTGAGGTTAATAACATGTGTCTCTCTCCAAAGTAGTCTGACATCTCTTCAGAAAAATCTCTGTGAAGGTGTAAGAGCATTGCAAGTGAGTTGAGTTAAATTCTCTTATCTAATGACTCAGAATTTGAGCAGATGGGCATTCATATGGCTAATCCATGCAGCAAATTTTATAAACTGGGAGACAAAAACATGGAGCATTTTGAACAAAAAAAAAAAAAAAACTAAACCAAAACCAAAACCAAACAAACCACCGCTGGTTATAATAAGTAAATACTTTTAAAAAGCATATGTAAGTAAGTACAACAATGCAAACTCTTCTGCCAGCCACTGCTTGGGAAATTACATCCTTCTTGCGTGTTAAAAAATTATATATCCTCACTGTCTTGTGTGGGTAAGCAGGATGGTGCAGTGTTATCCTGATGGATGAAGGTGAAAGGGAGGCGTAGTGTCCTCTTTGACTGAACCTTTCCTCCCACACTCTGCTCAAAGCAGCGTTGTGTCCCTGAAGCGACCCAGAGCACCCAAAGCTAGGTGGGAAAGGAGCCAGGAGAAAACACAGCCCAGACACCTTCATGTTGCTGCCAATCCACAGGTGAAAGCAGCAGGATTAATGTCTTACAGGAACCTTGAGTGAGGCAAAGTTGGAGTAAAGGTGCCTTGAAATGGCCTGAGGTGATACGGATCTCGGTTCTCCGTCTCCAGTTGGAAAGGAGCTCTTGGACACGACACCTCACACTGTCTTGGAAACTTTCTGTTTCCATTTTGTCTCCCGAGAATAGGGATAAGGATATAGGTATCCCTTGCCAAATGTTGTGAGACCTGCATGTGAAAATGCTGCATGTGATTTAGGTGGTTTTGTTGCTGTTAGTAGTGCTGATGTTTGTGCATTTGCACTGAAAGCAGTTACTGTATGAGGCCATCCAACAACAAGAAAAAAAAAATTTTTTTAATCTTACCACAAAAACATGAATGTGCCATTAATCCCCAAAAAGCAAATTCATGTGCTCCAAATTAAGAAAAATATCTCACAGAATTAGATCAGACTCTGCAGACCACACTTGCAAAATTCAGCCTTAAATTTTTTATTGATTCATCCTTTAAACAAAACTCGGCTTTGATTTCAACCACGTTTCAGCGATGCTGTGAAAGAAGCCAAAACACCTTCCCAGGGATTATGCCAAGCAGTAGTTTTGAACAGGTTTGGGGCACTATTCAATGAACTGGAACTAATCATTTTCATCTTATCGCCCACAGACTCATTGCATTGGAATGATGTTTGGCTAATTTTCCAAAGGACACATTTACTATGGATTGTTCTACATAGCTGTCTGGAGCAACAGTGAGCCAAAACATACTCTGTCAAGGGAAGTGTTTGGTTGATGAAATTATAAATAAGTCATCAACCAAAAGTCTGTTAAAATTAATCGTCATTAAATGTTTCTCTAAATACCAGTGTTTAATCTCAAACTCCAAAATAGGAACAGCAAGGCTGTCTTTCCCTACCTCATTCACAGATCTCCTCTTTGAACACATCATGAGAATATTAAGTTGGTTAATTTAAGCTATATGTGCATGCGAGCACATGCAGAGAAGCAAAGACTGTGATATGTTTTACATAAAGCAGGCCATTGTGCACTGATTATAATGTGTAAAGAGGAAATATGTTTATACCACAATCTATTCTAAACTCAAATAGGCAGCAGTACTCTGTGTTTATAAATACAAATGCAAAACCTATGTTAAAATAATGTTAAGGGTCTGGATTCTAACCACAAAAGCAAGGAAATTCAGAGCAAACCTTGGAAGTTTGAGCCTGATTCTGATTTCATGCTCTTGCGATGTAACTCCAGTGTCTTCAGCTATGGTTTGTACTGGAGAAAACGCAGTCTTTTTTTTGAGGCTCTCTAGGTATGGCAGGTCTTGTGCAAAGTTATTATCATCTTTAGGTCTGAAGGCAAGATGCAAGAAAAGGATCTAGGCAGCTGTGACAGCACCCCCCCCAGGGCTTCTCTTAACCTAACGAAGTGTGTATATGCATATGGGGATATTTGCAGGAGGGGAAAGAAGGAAATGTGCAGTCTTGGCAAGCACGACCTTAAAACTCTCTTTTGTCCTCGAGGACATATGTAGACTTTACAGAAAGCTTGGAGCAAGCTGAATATCATCAGTCTTTAGAAGGTGCTTATACTTTCTCATCATTTCTCATGATGGATGATTTACAACATTATACTACTGCTTTTTAAGGAGACTATAGCAAAGGAGCATAGACAGGGATGTCCCCATTGAGGTATACAAATGAAATATTAATCAAGAGACTTCAGGGAGGAAGAGAGAGGACATAACCTAATCTTGTGCAGTCCCGCATGGACTTCTACTGCAGAGTCACGACAGGAAAAGAAAATCTGATAAAACCAAGAACAAAGTTAGGTCTGGTAGCCATCTCTAACAACAGGAGCACATGGTGGCTCTGATCTATTGGCAGAAGTGAACTAGCCATCCGCATGGTGTTGCTTAGACATTGGAGCATCTGAGAAGGATCCCTGTTGTTTTAGTGCATTTCATGTTTTACCTTTCTGCAGCTTTGTTCCTCAAAATTGCAGACATACATCATTTAGCAAAACTGGTTTGAATATCTAGGCTTTTTCTAAAAATTCAGCTGGTGCTTCCCTGAGTATTGCAAAACCTTCCTTGAGGGATAATCTTCTATGAGTGTCTTCTAATCAATGCATTGTGGAGTTCATGGGCATCTGTAGAACAATCCAGTATTTATCTGGAAGGGACAGATAGGTGGTTAAAACAAGTCACCAAGTTAGAGTGGGCTATCTCTTAGTACCTGCTCGCCCAAGACCAAGGGTCAAGTTGGAAGTAACAATGAGCTTCCTAGAAAAGCACTGAAAGGGTAGTTTAGATAGAATTCATTCTCTAAAGAGAAAGTAAGCTAACCATGGAAGCACATGCAACTGCTTTGCTCTTTGTGAGCGATGGATGTCTAAGTATGAAGAAGTTGTGTAACACAGATCCCATAAGCTCTGACCCTGTGGTGACTAGCGATCTCCACCTTAACAGCTCTGAATCTGCCTCGAAAGAAGAGTTGACACTCACCTTTCCGGTGACAGCTGATGGTTGGCAAACCTCCTGAGAAAGGAGATGGGCTGTACACTCTTCTCAGCCGGGGGAAGTCCACACTTATGCCCTGCCACCCATACAATGCCTTTCTACAGACTGTTCTGAAGGTGCTCAGACATTCCTAGAGTTGGAGTTTTCTTCTGGGCTGGAAGGCAAACAACACAATCGGAGAAGGAGAAAGCAGTGTCCACACCTGTGTCTTAATAACAACAACACTCTGCTGGTAAGACTGACTCCCTGGTTAGGCAGAGGAAGGGTCTGATGTCATGATTCCCCAGACTTCCACTGACAAATCCAGAGGGGGGAACTGATGGTCTTCAAAATCAGGCTGTCCATCTCACTTTATCCTAAAGAAAAGGCAGTCCCATGCACATACTATGTGAAAGAGAGGAAAAGAGGCATGATGAAATTATCATGGAAACTGGTAAATTCCCAACACACATCAAGAAGAATGGAATATACCTAGGAGAATGTTTCAATAGTGGGCATGTTTGCTTAGATACATATCAATTTCAAAGCAGTTACTGAAGGGAATCATGTTGATGCTTCTGTTCCTAGTTAATTAAAATGATGCTTCTTATGTTTTTCAAATTTTTCATCAAATAATATTTAATGAGACACAACTTCAGCTGCAGATACACTGGTTGTCTTTCCATGAAAAACACTGACACACTTTACACAATCAAGGATCTTCACATTACTGGCCCGTCCTAAATATCATTACAGTAGAAAACCTGAAAAAATGGGCATGTGTAACTTGCTACTAATGCTCAGGTTATTTAAACTGAGTTTATTTAAACTTTCTTTCAGATTAGTGTATTCATTAACTGAATGTCCTTACCAAGTAAAAAGTTCCAATACTTAAAAAAAAAATAAATTATCTAAACCCTATTGCAAGTGTGTATGGAAATGAAAGCATTCGGACTATAGTCCCAGTTGACATCTTCAAGTGAAAGCCAAGTATCAACTCAACTAAAGTAGCCTTCTGTGGGCTGAAAACTGATGGGAGAAAACTCAGGATCAGTCCCTTGTTCCTACCTCAAGGACAGCAAAGAAAATGGCAAGGAAACTTGTTCTGTACTAAAAAACCATAATGAGACACACTGTACAAATAAGTCTGCCAGATGAGAGCATTACTATATAAGGCTGGGTACAGAGGCCAACTGCAGAGATAGAAGTCCTGCCTCCAGACAAATACACCAAAACACATCCTCACAAAAGCAAGGGGAAGGTCTCAAGTTAATCATGTTGCCCTGCATCACCCAATTTGACACACTGATACAAATTGAACCTCAGCAAGACAGAAATCATCACGAAGGAATAATATTTTTGTCTTCCTGTGAGGGGACCATGATTGCTTATATTGCAACTGCTCTTAGTGTGTCCTGGGAGATCTACACATCATTTCTATTGCATCTAGATGGAGTTGTCTCCTTAAGCATGTACTGAGGTGTGGAATTTTTATAACACACCCTTTCTACAAAGAACTCAGAATCAAGAACAAATACTTCTTGATTTAGACTTAGAAAACATTTTATGTTCATTACAAATTTGTATTTCTTTTATCAGTTTAATCTGGCAAAGATCAGATATCGCCATGTTCATCACCCTGTGCTGAAAGGAGGACTCAAGACCACAATCCACAAGTTAGGGAGATGCCGGCCTGACATCGCATTGGTTATGGTTTTCGGGATTTATTCCATTTGTCATTGTGCTGATATAAGTCTGGAATAACTCCATTAGGGATTGCTATATTACCAAGTCAGCCTAGATTTTCATCTCCAGAAAATGATCTGGGTTCCTGCTGCATGGGGCCTTGCTTGGAAGAACTGAGAGTGAGAGAACATGTTCAGACTCATCATGTCTTTACTGTCTGCTGCTGGTAAAGCAGTTACTAGCCAACTACACATGGACAAAAACTGATTATATAAAACTAATAATATAATTAATTGCATAATAACTAGTTACACCCAAAAATCAGGCTCAAAACTTCTGAGAAGAGAAACATTTATTAAGAGGTCAGAGTTTTGACAGTTTCGTATTAGTATGCATACATAAGGAAACTGGGTCCTTATCAATTCTATATTTTTCTTTTGCTTCATAATTAATTTTTAAGCATTTTCTACAAACTATTTGTATATAATTAAATTTTTTTATATCAACACATTGATGGTAAAACTCCTTTGCATTTCTGTGCCTCACCATATATTGCTTCTCTGTGCAGAAATATAATGGGGCTTGTTCATCCATAATCCATCTGGTGATCTATCACCAAGTGAATATATCACAGAACCACAGAATCACAGAATTGTAGGGGTTGGAAGGGACCTCGAGAGATCATCAGGTCCAAGTCCCCTGCCAAAGCAGCTCCCTAGGACAGGTCGCACAAGTAGGCATCCAGACAGGTCTTGAATATCTCCAGAGAAGGAGACTCCACAACTCCCCTGGGCAGCCTGTGCCAGTGCTTTGTCACCCTCACTGTGAAAATGTTCTGCTGCACGTTGGTGTGGAACTTCCTATGCTCCAACTTGAAGCCATTGACCCTTGTCCTGTCTCCACGGCCCACTGAAAAGGGGCTGGCCATTTCCCCCCCATGCCCCACACTTGAGATATTTATAAAAATTAATAAGATCCCCTCTCAGTCTTCTTTTCTCAATTCTGAACAGTCCCAGTTCATTCAGCCTGTCCTTGTAGGGAAGATGCTCCAGGCCCTTAATCATCCTCGTAGCCCTCTGCTGGAGTCTCTCCAAGAGGTCTCTTTATTTTTTATGCCAGGGAGCCCAGAACTGGACACAGTACTCCAGGTGGGGCCTGACCAGGGCAGAGAAGAGGGGGAAGAGGTAGGTCATAATTCATTTTTTGGACTTGGAAGTGTCAGGTATTTTAGAAGGCACGAGTGCCATCAAGACATCTCCTCCTCTAAAAGTAGGGTGTCATGCTGTTAAATTTCTAGTTTAGATTGGAAGTAAACTCATGCTGCTCGAAGGCTCAGTTGAACAATAAATTGGTAATTAACAAATGAATCCCACAGAAATCACTGAGTCAGAGGAAGATTGCACACAGTCCTCACACCAAAATGGAATGTAAAAGAAGATTAGATGTATCTTAAAGACAAGGAGTGCAGTGCACTATCTATCTCTTCCTGAAGCCAAACATAGTCCCAAAAAGATGCAGCCCTCATCTGAATCAGTGAGGTAGACTAAGGGAGGGAGGAAGGGAGGGGACGAGTGAGCAAGGAAGGAAAGAAGGAAGGAAGGAAGGATCCATAGGACTTCAAATGTTCAAATGTCTGGGACAGTGAGAAAGAAGAGAGTAAGTTTTTCTCCCAGAAGTCAAGATAATTTTAAAAGGAGTGTCTTACACATGGGGTGAGACAGCATGCCTTAGACTTTGCTCAGCATTTGGTCAGCTTTTCAGACATCGCTCACAAAGTCTTGCAGAGGTACCTAAGGTCTGAGAGCTCTGGTTTTTTCTCTGTGTCATCTAAACTTTGAACTTCACACAGGCTGATCACCATGGTGCCACTTGCAGGTTCTTCTGGATAGACACTGTTCCTTGATCCGCTACTGTATGACTATGAAATCTTTGCCCAGAATCGTCAAAGTTATATTACATCAAGTGGCACATGGTCTGTACGTTCAATATGTCACCCTTATTTAGTGAACTGACACAAATTTCAAGCAGCTCTCAAGATACTGAGGTGTTTAAAGTAATTGTATACAAGATACAAGACAGGTTGCCAGATTTTGTGCTTTGAATTATACTTTTGTAGAGAAAGTGCTCACATCAAGCCATACATTATTCATCATTTGGAATACTTTTTACAAATTTCTGTGGTTCTTTGTGTGTGTGCGTGTGTGTGTTTCAAAGAAAGTCTGAAAGACTCATTTTTATATCTTAAACTGCATACAAAGCTTGTGGGGGAAGTCCCTGTCAACATGGTGTTGTTTTCATGCCCATTTTCCACAGCAGTTTTGCTCTTTTCTGTCTTTGATGTGGTCTCTGGCACCTTGAAAGCAAGTAAGCCTATCTCGGCTCTTCTGTGCCAGCAGCTCAATACCACCAGACACCGTGCCAGTACCTACAGCTGAAAGTTGGAGTTGGGGAGCAGGCAAAAGAGTGTGAGGGACATCCTGAATTACATCCCTGCACAGCCTAACTTCCAACTCTGAAACCAAGAGTTCCAGCTCAGCTCAGCAGCTAACCAGAAAGCTTTACCACCAGAGTCAAATAACATACAAAAAAATCAGGATTTACGCACATGTCAGAGACTGATTGCAGCTTGTCAGACACTCCCAGCTAAGTGATTTTAGAGCAATTTCTCCAATTACCAGTCTTTTTGTTCGTGTGGACCACCATGAGCAGAACACAGATATCTCACCATTCCATTAAGGACTCGGCATCATATAAGCTCTTGCCTTTACACATATGCATGCGTGCGCACACACAGGAAAGAAAAAATGCTGTAATGCCTGCAATTTCCTACTTCATTGACTAGATGACTTTTTCTGAGACTGGTTAAACAGATGCTGTGCTGGGTGGTTAGTGATTATCATTTTTCTGCAGTGTTAGGGTGCTTGACATTTTCATTCCTCAGTGACTTCAGTTAAAAACAAATAGGTCTACCTGCAGTCCACATCTGATCGCCAGATGGTCTCTGAGCCTATGAAGCTCCCATCTCCAAGTTTCCAAGTGAATTCAAATGACCTCACACATACATCTTCAAACATTGCTATCTGACCACAAAAATGTATGGAAAACGCAACATCTGTACATGTCTGCATCTTAAATCCCAGTTGTTTTACAAAATGTATTGCTTGTCACCCTAAAGTCTGAAGTCTCTTAATGATCTGCTGGGGGAGATGCAAATGGTAGCCTATGAGTTTAGAGGTTGTTTGTTGCGCTAAACCATTTCATTTCAACCAGAGGTGAAAAGATACAAAACTATTAATTTGAACCCACTGAAGCCAACAAATAGATCCCGATAAGTATTCCAAGTGCTCCACGAAGCACAGCTGTGTGTGACTGCATGTCTCTATGTTGTGTGTATCATTCATGCAGCTGATGTGCCCAAGCAGTTAAAATAAACGTGAGAGCTTGTGAAACCTTCGCTAAAACAGCAGAGTTGTTTTTACCTACATAACAAAGCATTATTAATAGTCACACAGCCTGTAAGATCTAACATTGTTCCAAGGGAATACCTTGTCATATCAACATCATTGTACATATAATCCCAACAAGATGGTAAACACAGGCCCACTTGAATGGCTGGATATAAAAACAGATGGGATATCACAAACATTTTCCAAGCTACAGCAGGCTTCTAGGCCAATTAAACATGGTTAGTTTTGAATGGGAGAGGAAATAGTTTTCTTTGCTGTTAAATGTCAAAAAAAAGTATTCCTCAAGGCATAAAAGCCCAGTTCATTTTTGGAAACTTGCTAAAATTAATCAACCCTGTGTGAACTTTTAACCAAAACAACGACAAAAAATACATAGGGCAGTATCACTGGAACCACAGAAAGGGAAAAAAAGGGATTTTTGAGTTATACAGTACTTGAGAAAGTGCCTTTCCTCAAGATAATTTAACCAATCAGCATGGAAATACATTTGTTTCTTAATCTTAACAGACATGAAGCTGACCAAAA
>VZTU01014092.1:21901-32929 GCA_013400835.1 Zapornia atra
TTTTTTTTTATACATAACAAACAAGAAAGTGAAAAAAAAAAAAAAAAAAAAGTCTTTTTATTACTACTACACTACTACTTTTAAATTTAAATGCAGGATGAGGTGTTTTTTTCCACAACAAAACCAGTCTGTAACATTTAAATTTCAAGCTGTTTCCCTTTTATTTTTCTTACAATGCAAACTTCAATTTCACCACCTGAGTACTGTGAGTTTTCCGTCTGTGAAATTCATTAAGATGACTGCTTGAAAGGTGGGCATGCCAGTCTAAGTTATTTGTCCCTTCTGCTTTGGCGTGACTTCATTTTAAAAGGCAAGGAATCACATTTGAAAGCCCCTCAGAATAGCAAGCCGGCCCAAAGTTCCAAGTTCCCAAGCTGATCCATGTTTGGCTCCTTCAAAAGCCTTCATCACACAGCAAAGTCAATAGTGGCCATCAGGAAGTAAAGAAAACATTGGAGAAATTTGGTTAATCTATCCTAGTAGACGAGGTCATGACAGGACCACGTGCATAAATAGCAGAGGTATTATTTTCAGATGTAGATGTCCCAAGCAGGAACAGACCAGCTGGGGAAAGGCTTCCCTCCGAGTTCCCTAAATAAATGGCAGCTTTTGGCTAGGAAGAGTGTGTGCTGGGGCATCATCCTTTTCTATTAGGGTCGGCTCAAGAGAAAGTGAGAGCAAACCATCACACCAAAGACACAAAGAAAATCTCTCCCACTGGACCTGAGGGGCAGTAGTGCCCAGGAATGGGAGAAACAAGGGGAGAAGCTGCCTTTTTATTTTATTTGTTTTCATCATCATTGTCTTCTTTTGTCTGAGGAAGAGGTGTGCATGAATACTCAGCCTGTAGCTTTTGGCGTGGCATGAACTCAGATGGGCTCCTTCAGCCTGCACACATGAGATCTGTGCAATTGCACTTCAGTTCCTTGACAGTGTAGGGATTAACCACCTACTCCCTAAACCAAACAGATGCAGTCAGACCAATGTCCTGAAGGGGTTTTCAGTGATCCTGTGGCATCTGACGTTTTAAAGTGTTTGGGCTTAGCTTCCTTTCATGCTCCGGATTTGCAGCAGCAACCTGCAACAAAAGCAGTCCTGTTCCCTTGAAGCTGCTATTGCAAACACTTTTTGCACCGCTTGTCAGATGTGAAAAGAGGATGATATAATTGAGCCAGCTTTAAAAAAAATTCAAACTGACATAATATTGCTAGTAACTTGACAGCTTTATGTAAAGCCTTCCCCAAAAAACTCAAGCTGATCACACTGCTGAAGACAAGCAGAGGTTAGGGAGAAGGTTTAGGCTCTAGGACTCCTAGACTCAGCTTTTCAGGGGTTCAGCCATATTTAGCTTGCCCTTTGACATGACCCAGCCTTAAACAATAGCTTTGTGGGTATGCTAAATGGCCACATCTTGCCAGTTGCTGCCAAATTAATGAGCCCATGTCATCTTTAGTTTACAGTTCAGTCATAAAGCAGTCAAGTGGAAAATGAGGCAGGGACCGTTAAGGAGTGTCACGCAAATTTTCAAAGAGTATAGTCCCTAATTCCTCACTGCCCCTTTCAGAAGTCTCTAATCATCGTTCTCTTTCCTCCCCTTGCTTTCTTCAGATCCTCTAAAGGTCCCCCTCACTGTGCAACAGAGACTGGCCAGAGAAACTAGGTGCTGGGAGCTCAACGCAAGAAAGCCAAGGAGGAGTAAAATGCAACATGCACTCATGATTTGCACAAAAGCTAAGGCAATCTGAGTGATCACCTGAGCTCCCCAGCTCGCAGCAGAGGATAAGTGTTTCATAACTGGCGGGGACATAAGCAAAGGGAAACTTTTGTGTAAATAAAGAACTGTGTTAAAGGAAATCCCATCCAGAAAAATGCTCAGAGACAAGCACAGTGTAATTTTCCTCATCCTTACATTGTTTACAGGGAGGAGGATCTTTCTCAAGGAAACTTACATTCCCACCCCCACTCTCAAAACTGTTCCTGGTCAGTGGTTTGATCAAAACCCCAAAACTCAGTTTGGAGTTGAAAAGATTCCTGCTTCAACCCTTCAATAATACACGTCCTGTGCAAGTGGTTTTACATGCTTTCAATCTGAAACCACACAAATCTCACCAGCTTTCCTGTTTGACTGAAATGTTGAGCAGCTTTGCTCTTCTCCATCTTGCTCAGTTCCCACCTGTGGTTTGCCTCCTCCTGACTGCTATACTGGCATATTTCCTCATTCTTAATCCTGCTATTTCCAAATCTTCTGTCTCTACTTCTCAGTAGCTGTGGACTTCACCCTTCTATTCCACAGCCGGGACTTCAACCTTAGAAATGTCTGGTTCCTTTCCATTCAGCTGCTGAATTCTCTTGTGTGTGTCCTAGCCTGGATGCACAGGACTTTCTCCTTCACAAGTGTCAGGGATTAACAATCAGTTATCCTCAGGCACCCTTCCTGGTTCCCTATTCAACTCAAATTTGTCCTTCTTGTTTTTAAATTCTGCCTCAGGCTCTCTCATGCAATTTGTCTCTCTGTTTCTCTTCTTGCTCTTCCTGATTGTCTATCACTCTGTTTCCTGTGTCCCTCCAGGACCTAAGTGTATTCCTCGAAATTTTTTCTAGGACTTCAGTGTGAACAAAAAAATGTTGTTACTTCATGCTGTGTTCACACCCTTTTTGCTTGAGAGCAGAGAATTATTTTGCCAGTAGGAATACTGTAGAAGCAGCAAATTTGAAGAATATAGGTCAGAATATTCTTGGGATATGAATGCTGGAGTCCTAAAGAAGAATATTTGAAAAGAAACTCGATTCTAAGAGGTACATTATTCCAGTTGGGAAGCAGAGCAGTTGTCACATGACCTCTGTGCCCATCCAAAATTTAAAACACATTTCACATTTTAAACACAGAATTTTCTCACGGAACCTCTTGCAAACCATTTACAGGCCCTCGGTTAGATTGTGGTGCTTCACCACATGCCCTAAATAGAGAGCAGTTCAAGGCCACACAGGAAGAACCAAAGAGATCGAGCTTGTCTAAGAAACATTCTTCCCCAGGGCTTCTCTCTGTGTGTGTAGGTGAACAGTTGGCATCAGCTAGTAGGAATAAAAAGATTTAGGAATACAGGAAAAAGTTCCTCAGACTACCCCTGGCTGTCCCGGAGTGCAGCTCAGGTTATCCTTCTCTTGATCTGAGCAAGCTTCCCTTAAACGCAGGTATGACCTGGTGCTCCTGCTTCAGCCAGGAACCCATCTCATCACACCCCTCTGAACCTGAGGAAACCTTTCCCAGTTGCTTACCTAGCCTTGTTACTAGCAGTTTCAGACCCCTCTATCTTTCTGATAAGAATACCATTACGCTGTCTTCAACTTTTTTTCCCCCTTTCTATATGTCAGCCCTTCTTTTTACTTAAACAGCGAGGAGATCACCTCTCAGCCTTTCTTTTGTTAGGCTAAGCAATCTGAGTGATTCTAGGTCCTCTTGCAAGATCAGTCTTCTGTTCCCTTAAATGCATTCCCAGTCAGCCTTCTGGGTTTTTGTTCCTGTCTGAATTCTTCTTCCTGAAACACAGGTGTCAGAAAGGTACATTTTATTTCAGGGGCCTCACCTTTTCCCAAAAAATTAGCAGCAACCCCTTTTTTATCTAGTAGAAATGCCTCTTTTGACATATACTATAACCACACTTGATTTATCCGCTGATATATCTATCATACCCATATCTATTTTGCATATCTGCTATTTTCAATTGACAAGCTTAAATTTTATCACAAAATCCCTGTTATTTAGCGGTAGATGCATGACCTTTCCGTTTGCATTGAGTACTGTTGTCCTTTTTCTATCACTTTGAACTGAGAGTAATTCTGGTTTTCTTGTAATATATCCTGGCTCACCACCATACGCCCTTCTTCTGTGTTGATAACAAATGTCATTAACACATTCCCGTGCTTTCTACCAAGTCATTCTTGCTGTCATTAATTAAATGCTTAAACAAATTTAGCTCAAGATTAATCCTTGAAGAGCTCTTTCAGTAACCTTCAGCCAGCCAAATGCTTCCCCTTTCTATGTAACTCCTTTGGCTACCTTGTTGGTCTTCCACTACTTCCCACATCTTCTCCACATAAAGTGATAACTTCTTACATAAGGCTATGTGACAGGTTTTACTGAAGTTGAGATAAAATAGATCACTCTTATGTCCTTTATTTAGTCATGTGTTTACTAAGGAAATTAATTATTTTAATCTGGAGTGTTTTGCCTTTTTCTAAGTCAAATTCTATTTTCACTAACTTACATATTTGTAACTATTCTTGTCTTACAAATGTGTTGCAAAACTAATATACTGCTAAGGTCTAAAAACACTAGTTTTCCAGATTACCACTTTGCTTTTTCCTAAAAAAAAAAAAAGTGTACTAACTTGCCCTCTAGGCAGAGTGCACTAACTTGCCTTTAGGCAGATGCTACCAGATTTGATTTAGCACATTTATTCAGGATGCTGGCACCTGAAGTACCTTAGGGACTCAGGAAAAAGCTATCTCTTCCCAAAGCACCTTAGGCTCTCTGAATCATGTTTCTACTTGGAAATGGCAAATTTCCATGCTCATAACCTCATTCTTAATTGGCTGTCCCGTCCCTACTAAAACAACCTTCTGGAAAAGGAGGGAAAACAGTTTTTCAGACCACATTCAGACTGTGTGAAGTCTTGAGTCTTGACACCCCTTTCTCTTCAGTAACACATGATTTCCTTTGTTTGTTTGTTCTTCCTTATTTCCTCCCCTTCCATATTCTTCTGCAGGGGCTCAGCTTTGACCTCACCATTTTTCACTCCACCTCTGCACTTCTGGTGCTGGTTTATGCCTCCTCACTGCTCCCATTAGTCTTGCACAGGACTTCAGCCCAATGTACTAACCTCACTCAACAACATGTGCCCCAATGCCTGTGCCCAGGTCCCGACTCCTCATCCTGCTGTATTTTTCTACCCTTTCAAACACTATGATGAAGGAGAACATCACTCCAGCAAGCAGGTCCTCTATAAGAAAAGAGAAGGTATCTGACTATTTAACCCCATTGTGTAGCTGTGGAGATGATCGCAATCTTCCCTCGACAGCTGCTTTCAAAGATCTCATGAAAATGCCTGAGAGCAATGGGCAAACTTGAGAAAGATTGGGGTGGGTGCATAAGCTATAATCCATGATGAGGGAAACCAATAATTGTCATGAATAAAACAATAGTTACTGGTTACTCACTCAAGTCTCTCCCTTTCCTTTTCCCTTCCCCGATCTCTCTCTCATCTGTTTTTCTTCCAGCTCCTCATTTCTCCATCACTGGACTGTTCACTGGACTTCCCTACAGCTCTTAGAAAGCAGTTCAGAACAGCATCCAAAATGCTGCACTCTGAAGTCATGTAAGTGTAAGGTACTGCTCCTCCACTTGATGCAAGATAGTCCAAAGTTCGTGCAGGCAAGTGTTGGCACTGAGTTCAGCTGCTTCTCTTCATTCTGGTGCTAGGAACAGTGGTGTCACTTGAACTTTTCACAGTCATTATTTCTTCAAGATAATCATCATCTGTGGAGAGGAATGAGGCCTAGGGAGGGCAATGATGGGCTGTTCAGAAAAGAGACAAAATCAGTCTCAGAGAGATACCCAGGATTGACCATGGAGATATTGAGATACTGCAGTATTATCTACACAAAATAACTTTTATACTGTTTGGCATCAGAGAAATGCACACTGCGACTGTGGTGCCAGCTTTCTGTGTGATGCTGCTGCTGCATGCCCTATGTGGAAACTCTCTTTCATCAGTGGTGTAACTGGGCTTTGTGGTGGACCTGTCAAAGAACAGTCACATGCTTTGTTTTCTTGGCTTTTTCCATACGGGCAATATCAGAGCAGAGTGAGCAGCTTGGAGATGTAACTCCTGAAGCAGTTAGAGAAAGAGTTGCCAGAGAAGGGGAAAAAAACCCAAACCAAACCCACAGCCAGTACTATGTTGTAAAATGTGTGATGGTGGACTGACTCTTCATTTGAAGCCAAAAGCCTTGCTCATGGGAGCTGATGTCACTCACAAGACAGGCCTGTTGCCCTGACCAAACACTTCTTTCTGCCCAGACAAATTTTAGGCTAGTCACATATCCAGTTAAATGCAAATGTTGACTCAGAAAGTTACAGGTGGAGCTTTTTAAAGGCACATACATTTCTAATGACAAAAGCTCATACTCAAAGTCACCAAAGAACTATTATATTGTATTTTCTCACTTAGTGGACATTTTACCCCTAACCTTTTGCCCTTAACCCCTCTGTACAGTACCTCTGAACCTACCCCAATTAGTACCTTAGGACCTAGACTGGCGTGGTCAAGTGGTTTGGCATTTACAGGCATTCAGCCATAACCTGAGCAGCTAGATTTGCCTTAATCCCATAAAAAGTAGGCAGAAATACAAATGTGTCAGATTATCAGATGAGGCAAAGTAGGTCTGCATCAGTGGATTCAGTGATGCTGTGCTGATTGAATCCATAGAAGCATTTGGCCTCAATATATCCTAGAGAAACAGTCTTTCAGAAAAATAATCAATGCAAAACAGTGTTGTCACTGGAAGCCTGGAACTGCTGCAAGTTAGAATTGCTCAAGTTCTTTGGTCTGATATTTAAGCAGCAGTGCTTGAATACCAGGGAACTAGAGGCCAAAGAAACTATTCCAAGTGGATTTGGTAAGCACGGGGTTTTGCTTTAAAGCACATTAGTCAGACAAGTTCAGTCAGAAGTCGTCTGTAGGATTATTATTACCTCTTGTGCAGGGGATTTCTCATTTGTGTTGGCTCTTCAGTTGCTGTGGAAGCCGTTCTGAGCAAAACACTGAACAGCTGAAGATGGCTGTGCTGGAAACATTTTTTTTGCTCCATGCCTCCCTCACCATGCATCCACTTGCTATTACAATCCCACAAGAAACAAATTACACTCTTACAACCATAGTTCTGGAAAAGCAGTTCAGAAAAAAAAAAAGAAAGGGGGAAATATGATGAAGCTTCCTTTTTCCAGCTTTCTTAGTATTAGAGACAGTGGACCTCATGGTGTCTCATGTGGTAACTAAGGGAAAGGACTCAGCAGTAATGAATAGCATAGTCATCCTAAAAGAATGTTTCTAACCCCGGGACTCCAAATTGTGAAATTGTAGTACAACTTTAACTCTTCACCTTTAATATATTGTGTGAAAGCCCCTAATTACCTGATTACTTATTGACCCTGCCACTGAAACACATTCATTAAGTGAATTAGAACATGATTGAAGCCAGAAAGAGCAGTGTGTGAGGCCCAACAGGTGTCCTGTATAAAATGAGGAGCCTGGGATCATGTAAACGTGGACAAACAGTACAAGCCAGACAGCTCAGGGACCAGCAGAGGCTCCCAGTGACCAAGAGACCCACAGCACTGCAGTAAGGAAAGGTGTAGAACAACTACAAAACTTGAGGCTAATTGGATTGCATGTTAAGACCATAGAGACAAGACCCTTTGAATGCAAGGCAAGCTATGCAGGTGAGCTACCTGGCTGAGTACGTCACAGATCACTCTGGCTCGCATTAGATCCTCCAGAGATAACCCAGATAACCAGGAGTTTCATATGGGAGTATTGACTTGTTGTCCTATCCCTCCCTCAGCATCTGTTGTAAGAAACTATATGGACTTTGGTCTGACTGGGTAAATTTTGTATTTTGTGTTCTCATGACTTTATCCCAAGTGCACCAAACGGATTGGGTTAGGGCCTAACTCACTTCAAGTGTAGCAGATACACTGGAAAAGACAAGCAATGACAGGTCCCTCCTCCTAGGCAGTGGAAGCAGAACAGTTAAATAGATCTTCCTACCTCTACCACCAAAGGTCTTCTGCTCTTTTCATTTTTATTTTCATATCTCAAATTCCAAGTAACTTCTGAAATCAAGTTCACATTCACATCTAAGTTATCTTCAATTAACTTTTTTTCTTTTTCTAAACTGGTCAAGGCTGAACTGCTAGCATAAGCGGTGTCAGCGCTCCTATGAAGGAGAGAGGGAACAAGTACCTCTCAGCTCAGGGTCCCTCTCCTGCACTGGCAGCCTCATCTTCCAATTGCACTGGCCTCCTAAATGGCCTGTGAGCATCTTCAGGAAGAAAGCTCAAGCAACCATTTTGAACATGACTTAGGCACAGCAGCCTCTGTGAATCTCTTCTGTACTGTGCTCTGCTTCAATATTCAGTTGTAAGCATTGTTTGGCACAAAAGCTAAAGCACTTTGAAGTTACCTCCATTGTATTAATTTTATTTCAAATCATGTGGCTCCAGAATTAGATTTATGCCTCTTACATGTCAGTGACTCTCGAGGCATATCCAAAACCAAAGCTACACTTCAAAGCCAAGTTAAAGGTGTGTGTGAATGCATAAACATATATGTTTTCCCTTTTTTCCCTCCAACCTCCCCAGTTAACTGTGGTGACAAGGCCAGCACCCCAGTGGCAAGTCAACATGCTGTGATGCAGTGGTTCAGAGCAAATCCACTCACCAGATGGGGAGTGGGGCTGCACCCTCTGGTTACAGCACCTGCAGCAAATCCTTCTGCCATCCCAAGCAGGGGAGTCCAGCTTCCTTCACTCTCCTTGGGCTGAGGCTTAGACCTCTGGCTTGTTTGGCTATAGCCTACTCCCTAACCAGCTAATGATTGATATCAGAAAATTCTGAGCAAGCTGCTTATGACATGATTTTGCAAACTTATGACCAATCTAACACAGAAATGGAGGCTGGAAGTGAAGCTGTTGGAGTACGAGACAAGAAGAAATATGAAGTGAAAGAGAGAAGAGGTCCTCTTCCTCTGGGTTGTAAAGGGATTTTCTTTCCCATTTTATAAAAATAAATGCAAGAAAGAGAACTGTAGGCAGTTGTTAGAAATTTGTAATTCATAAACATTAAAAAAACCCCTTTTTTTCTCAGCTCACCAGTAACTAGCCCTGGTTACAGACCTGAGATTACTGATTAGCATCTTGGACTTAAACAAATACACAATGCAAAAACAAGACTGTCAGTGTATTCCAAGCAGATAAATGTTAATGATTATCATCTTTATGGCTTGAGTTAAAATGAGAAAGCCATAAAGACAAACCTCTGATAAGGCAATACCACATCCCCGTGAACGGAGAGTTTCTACTGGGCACCATGGCCTTGAGTCTCATTGCTGAGTCACAAGGACAAGCTGCTTACAGGAGTGGGTATCTGACAAAGCAGTTTAACTTTGCAGGACTAAATTGGGTCAGTGACTGAGGTGCCACTAGCGTAACTGCTTTCTCTGGTCAGCCAGTGATGTACTAGACCTCCCTCTTAGGTGTAACTCTAAGGGAGTGTTATTTTCCCCTTCTGTTTACTTTTAAAATGCAACAGAGCCTATCTAACAAGAAGCGGACATCTCTAAATTACAGTATGTAGCTTGTATGCACATTGGTGCAAACCATGTGTTTGCATCAGCTGTGTCATGCTGTAAAAGCAGCAGCATGAGAAATGGAAGAACCTGCCAAAGTCAGAAAGGGACCTTTGTCTTCAGATCCCAGACCTTCAGCAGTAACATGTGCCATTCCCTCCAATAGTGTGACTGGGGTACCCATCTGCTCTGTAGCATGTTGCCACAGGTGTAGTTTGTTGTTGTTTCTGACCTTTTACATATGCTCATCTAAACAACCTGACAAGTGTCTTTTTGTTTCGTGAATGTTGTGAAGTCTGTTATTTTCCCTCCAGCTAGTGGTTTGCATAGCAAGAACCTCATGAAAAGCATTACTGAAATATAAACAAAGATCCCCAAAACCTAGCTCTATCACTCTCACAGTCACGGAAATTGGACTTGGAACTCAGTGCTTCAAACACAGAAGATGTTGGAAAGCATGAGATCCGTTTTGCCTGCTGGAAGAGAAAGCAATAGCCAGTTGGATGATATCACCATTGTTACCCTAAAATTATAGGAATGGTTACAGACAGTAAAAGAAAGAGCTACGAACTTGAGACAAAACACAAAACTGCATCATGGTTTAGGTAGAAATTAAGCCCTGTAGTACTTTTGCAAACATTGTACCATGTCCAGCAAAAGGATGAAAACTGTAAGCCCCAGTTAAGAGGTTTGAGAGGTCTCAGGACACTGCAGAAAGCCAACAGCTGCTGCTGAAATATTCAGTCCTTTTCTGCCTGTCAAATCTGGAAAGGAAAAAGATATGAATAATGTGGAGGTAAAACATAATAAGCGAGCATAGCTCTTCATTTGCAAACACTCTGGAAAACAAAAGGGCCACCTTGCAAGAGCATGGATAAGGAGCTAGATAGAGTTACAATATTTAATAGGATGAGAAAACAATTACAGGAATCCTTTTCTACTGCTGCTTATACCATCATAACTCTGATAAACAATAACCGACTGACTGCATGGGAACTATACAGGTTTGTGTACTGGGTTTGTACTTCCATAGTCAACACATTGCAGTGAATGGTTGTTTTTGATTCATTTGCTTGTGTGTTTTTGCCATCAAACTACAAGTAAGGAATGCTTTTTAAGACTACTGTTATCTCTTAAGCCTATGAAATATATGCCACATGAGAATTGAGAAGTACAATATCTGTAATTATAGGACTCTCAGTGGCATAGTATTATTTTTCTTTTGGCACAGCTGGGAACTGAATATGTCTTCATTGGCAGAAGCATCTTAAATCTTATAATGTGAAAGGGTTTTATTACCAATTAGCATTTTTTTTCAGTTCCTAATTAACTAATGGCTCTCCAAAAACAATCTGAGAGAGCAAGACAAATGCTGTCCCCATATGACAAAATCAGTAGAGGTAAAAAAGTAAGGATCATAGTTCACATAGCCGTTCATTTTTCTTGTGGTCTGATGCTTGGACCAGGACATGAAACAACAGTCCAACAATTTCCAAGCATGTGACTCCCAGCCACTTGCTAGGAGCTGGTGTGGGGTTAGTGGAACATGCAGTTCTTGCTGTCTTTTGTGGTTTTGGCTGTCATCATTACAGAGATAAATTTGGAGCTCTACAGAATCCAG